>JANKYF010127123.1:0-14256 GCA_029829435.1 Erythroxylum hondense | reverse complement strand
TCGAGCTCTAGGCTCGGTTCAGTACAGTGGCGTCTCGGTTCACAATTTTCCTTTTAACAGTGTGATGCATTTGTGCATGAATGCACATGTCCCATAGCAGTAAATATGGTATTTCACAGTCCAGATATTCAGTCCAATTATATATAGTTACCTCATGTAAATCACAGTCAGTAATACCACATGTAATCCACGTAATCCCCGTAGGGCAATCAGTTCACAGTAATAATTCATGTATTCCCCGTAGGGCAATCAATTCACAGTTAACACATAACCATCTAGGTTACTCACCTAATAACTTCCACGCTAGTGCCGGGAAGTCTCTGCCAAATTTACTATTTTACCCTTCTTGTCGGGGTGGGATGTTACAAACAAAGTCCATTATATGTTAACAGGAGACATAAAGAACAATTTTCTTCATGGTTTAAGCATCGGGTGAGAAGAAGATTTGAACGTGGTGTTCACTAATAATTATATATTATTAACTAATTTTCCTTTCTTATTATAGATGATGACATTAGCTAGCTCCCATGAAGGAAATAACTTTGAGCATTTGTATGCATTAGTATGTGGATCTCATAGTTTGGTGCAGAAGTATACAGTATGCAATACTAATGGGATGTGATTTCGCACTGAAGCCCGTGATCTGCGTAGGATTACATAAAATTGTGGTGTTGCAGTGTTAGGAAATTATGGGGAAGACAATATAACATTTTATAGGATGCTAATAGATATTATCAGCCTTGAATATATTAGGGGTAAAAGTGTTGTGCTTTTCAAATGCAAATGGTACGATCTTGGAAATTCAAATATGAGGGTTAAAGGGATTGTAAAAAGCATCAACTTTGCTAAGTTTTGGTTTAAGGATGACCCATTTATTTTGGCAAACAAAGCGAAGCAAGTTTTTTTGGTGGAAGATTTGACACTCAGTTCAAATTGGTGGATTGTGCAAGAATGTGAAGTTAGATGTGCGTATGATATCCCTTTGCATGGTAATGAAGAAGGTTCAAATGACGTTGAAGAGTCTAATGAAGTTCCAATCGAAGTTGAGGAATGTTCCTTAGAGTTTTTAGATAGAAATGATATTACATTTGATGTAACAAATAATGTTGTATTGAATTCCGAGCAACGTTTATATGACGATTTGGATGACTTAGAGAGAACTAGTCGTGACAATGAATGTGATATTGTATTCCAAGAGTCGACTGATGACAATGAAGAATAAATTCTTATTATACAATTGAACCTTTTTTGTTTGCTATTGTCCATATCTCACAAATTTTTGTGAGATATGGACAATAACAAAATTTATTTTGTGAGATATGGACAATAGCAAAATTTCTCTTGAATACTAGTCCATATCTGAACTCTTCTTCACTTTCCTCCCCTAGCTCTTTTATACCACAACTTCTTTCTAGGCAATAATGTGATATTCTCACTAGTCCTTTTACAATAGAGGATACTAAGAAGGCTTTATTTAGCCTAATTCCTAATAAATCTCCTAGATTAGATGAGTTTGATGCTTGGTTCTTTTAAAAGGTTTGGGACTCTTTAAAACCACAACTTAGCAAGGTAGTACTTAAGCTCTTTTCAAGTTCAAAGATGTTGAAAGATTAGAACAAAACTCATATTTTTTTTGGTACCTAAGATTCCTAATCCTTCTTCCTTAAAAGATTTTAGGCCAATAGCCTTTGTGACACCTTTTTCAAGATAATTTTTGGGCTTTTCCTTCCTTGATTAATCCCTATTAAGCATCATTCATAGAGGGAAGGAATAGTGAGGACAATATATTACTTGCTTAAGATTTCATCATGAACTATCTTTTGAAAGGGTTACGTTAGAATTAATAGAGAGAAGAGTTATTTGATGGTTTCAACTGACGTTGTGCATTATCACAGGAGCTTGTCGATATTTCATTATTGAGCATTAAATCTCATCCTTTCACTTATGTAGGAGTTCCAATCATATCCAAAAGAATCTCCTATATGATTCCATCAATTATTTGATATATTAAGAAGAAGAATTAGCTATCAGAGTAACAAATACCTAACATATGTTGGAAGATTACAACTGATCACTTTACTGCTCAACAATTTGTATATATACTGGTCCTTCCATTTTATTCTCCATAAGAAAATAGGTTATAAAGAAGCTCTTTAGGAACTTTCTTTGGATAATTGATGTCCATTTGAAACCTTATGGAAAAGTAAACTAGGAAAATGTTTGTTTGCTAAGGGATTAACGATATTTGAGCATCCATTCAATAATATTGCTGATTAAGGTTCTACTTGTAAAGAGATTATGGAGCATCTTTAATGATAAAGAGTCCTTATGAGTCAAATGGCTATATGCTCACTATCTAAAGGATAGGAACCTCTAGTCTCTTAAACTTAGAAAGAATCTCTACCATGACTTGACATTTTGTTTAACTTGTGACTTGTAATTCAAATGAAACCATTTTGTCTGCTTGTTGTATCTACATTTTTGGAAGAACATGATGGTTTAATGTGGTTTTAGTGCTTGTTTTGTCCACTATATGATCTGATCATATTTTAGTGAACTCTCATTTTTCAGATAGAAGAGATTAAGAAGCAAACCTCGGTTCCCAACCCAAGATTCCAGTGTATGTTTAAACTTATCAATCATTTTGATGATTCTCAGCTTCCATTTGCAATTTGGATCTTTATACTTGATGTTTCTTTCAAAGAAGTGCATTATTGGGTACTTACTTATCTTAAAATGCTTAGGATCTCAAGTAGTAGTCCAATGTGTTAAATAATTTGTGTCGCCTCTCTGCATTTATAGAACATATGCTTAAGAACTAAAATTTAGTTTGCTTTTAGTTAACTTGCTTACAAATTAGGTACTAGAGCTAGCACATCACATACCCATTTATAGAGCATAATCAAAGATATGTAATGGAACACAAGAGGACATTAAAAGAAAATAATTGTAATGGAAAACATAACCAGAAAGAGAATTATAATATCAATACAGGCCAACAACACAGATTCAACCATGAACATCATTATATGACTCCAATTTTAGAGCAACCTACAGGGATCACATCCTATGTTCTTTTTCATGTCACACTGCAAAAGAAGAAAGTGCAAGACTTCGTCAATGTAAAACATATAATATAATATGTTGTCAATTAGTCCTGTTTACTCTTTCCTTTATTTTTGTTTCTTTGAATGTCTCTCATTGAATTGTGATAAGAGAGAAGTGTAAAACACACACACACACACACACAGAGACAGAGTTGTTATTGTTGTAATAATGGATCTTATTTTTCAAGTATTATAAAGAAGATGGGATATGTCCTCTAAATTTCTCGGGTGTCGAATGTAAAAGAAATTAGAGTTTATAAAAAAATAAAAAATGGTAAATCACTCAACCACAAGCATTAATTTGGAAGAATAAAGAATGAGAATTGAGATAAAAGTAAGGGCACAAGCTGCAATCTACTTTATGCTAAGTTTTTCCTTATTAGATGAGGAATAATAATTAGATACATTATTCAACTTTGTACAGGACTTACGCTTATTTAAGAATAAAGAATTCATACTAGAGTAGGATTCAATTCTATTTTAGATATTTTAGTTTAAAATATCTTTACTAATAGAATAAAGGTTCTAAAAACTTTTATGTACGTATGTATGTGTGTATACTCAGTCCTACAATATAAAAAAAAAGGAATTTTCTCTATGAATACGAATTTTCATTTAAAAGGTGTGATTCTTTCTTTTAAAAGTAATTGTTTGACTTTAAGAGTGATTTCTAGTTTCTTATCCTCCACTGCTTGTTTACCTTACTAAAATTTCAACACTTCTAGTCTAAATTTCCAGCATCCAAACCCAAAAATTCCAGCTATTCCAAACCTGAAATTCCAACAACCTAAGATGAAATCTCAAACTTCAAATTCAATTCTAGCAATAAGATTTTGTAAATTTTGTGAGCTCTAACTTGTATTTGATATTACTTCCTACTCTTCCTACATCAATTTGGTATCAAAGCTATGGTACACAATGATGACACATAGCATAAAGAGCATATAGAAGACTACTCAGCAACAAAGACCGAGATATAATACTATTGAAAATTATGAAAAGACTTGAACTTTGATGACTCTCGATCACAAAGTGCTCTAAGAACTAGTCCAAAAAGACACCTAACAACAATCTACATTTGATGTTGAAGGTGGAGAAAGTGAAATTCAAGTTAAGGAGGCTGAAACTAATCAATAATAAGTGGGTTTAGAGAAAAAGCCTATCAAGATATCCAAGTCAAAGAAACCAACCAGTAATACGTGAAGAATGCATGCAAGACGTCAGAGGCCATGATAAAGCTGAAACATATAACATGCCTGATGATATTACTAAGAAAATTCATGTTTAAGCACCTAATTTCATAGGAAATATGGATCCACACCTACTCTTGGATTAGACAGCAACAGTGGAAGATTTCTTTGACTGGTGCAACGTGTTAGAATATTGAAAAGTCTAATTTACAAAGATAAAACTAGTTGAATATGATAAAATGTGATAAAACATCAATGATAAATTTAGCAAGATAGGCCAGCCAACAGCTGTTAATTAGGAAAGGATGATGCAGAAGTTATCGTTAAAAATACTTACCATTTTATTACTGTTAGAGTATTCCATATTAACTAAACATGAAAATGTTATAGAGTTTATAAATGGTAAGAGTCAACTATCCAAATGACTATTTCTAGTCATTTTGACAATGATTGACCTAAGCTCAATTCTTGTTAGCGGACTCTACACTCTGCCCAAATTAAAAATTTTAATATGGTATCAGAGCAAGTTTGGTCCAGATTATTAATTTCTCCGGTTGTCCGTTTGGATGTTCAGTCCCAGTGGCCCGGTCCGGTTGCTACTACGTTTATTTCAAGTGACAACTAGAAGTCCAATCCTAGCTGCACTTGAGGGGGAATGTTAGAGTATCTTATATTGATTAAACATGAAAAAGTTAAAGGGTTTATAAGTGGTAAGGGTCAACTATCCAAATGACTAGTTCTAGTCATTTTGACAATAGTTGACCCAAGCCTAATTCTTGTTAGTGGACTCCACACTCTACTCATATTAAAAATTCTAATAATTACCAAGAAGATCTCCAAAATTAACTAAACATTTGGATAAGTAATTATTCCTATACTAAAGTACATAAAAATATTTGATGAACTTTCCACCCATGATGAAAGAATGGCACTTGAATAGCAATTTATATCTCACTACAAAAATAGCTTAAGGGCAAAACTTTGCAAAAAATATCTAGGACAATAAATAACAAAGTTTAGAAATCCATTCGAGGAGTTCAACATAAAGAGAACTACGCCTATGCAAAATTTTAAGCCAACATATCAAATTTGCACAACAAAATAACTATAACGCTTATTAAGGCGTTGAACCTGAAGGTGAAGCTATAGTTTGAGACTGGGGCAAAAAGAGGCAGCATCAGCAAGGAGTGCTTGATGTAATGGGATGGGCCACTGGGCTTATGAATGTACTAACAAAGATTTGTACATGAAGGAAGAAGAAGAGGTAGAATCTAATGAATCTCTATGTGAACATGACATTGAGAAAGAGTTGAAAATCTATGCACATTAGTACTCAACTCTTTAATAAAAGAAACCTTAATTTTCTCTATGAACTTGAATTTTTAATTAAAAGGTGTAATTCTTTCTTCTTAGATTATGAGTAATTCTTAGATTCTAAGAGAGATTCCTAGTTCCCTAACTGATAGAAGCAAAATTTTAAAAGGGAACAGAATGTAAAACACAATGAAAAATGGAAATATTTAATAGCTGTAATAGTCTAATTTGAGAGTACCAAACTCCATTTTGAAGTTCAATTTGTCATTTCAAATATTTCTACCAAATATAATTCCTATGATACTTATAGTAGCTACCTTAACTATTATTTGATAACAAATCTAACTAAATTCCTAAAATATAGTAGACAAAGGATGTACTTATTTCGAGGATAAGTCAACCACAATTAGGAGCTAAGGGATGGAGTTAATTCTCTCCAACAACATTTAGATAATGCAAATCAAACAATTGATATTATTGATCAAATGCTTTCCACTCTTTCCTCAAATAGGTTAGCAAGGGAGGTGCGATTGCAAATCCGACTTGTCCTCAAAGTGGAAAGACAGAAAATGATCAACAAGAAGGTAAAAAATTTGCCTAAGTAGCCTCTTAAAGTGATCAATCTTCCCATTGAACTAACAACTCCAAAGTGAGAACCCTTGCTTCTTTAACGCACAAATAAGACAATATTTTGGCAAGAGAGAGTAATCTCACAACAAGAAATAATTGGTAAGGGAGCTATTGGACAAGCTGGCATTTAACACAAAGTTGAGCATAGTAGTGACACATAGAAGATAGGATGCACTCTAGAAGATGCCAATTAGCAACTGGTCTAATATGTCGAGTAACTTTGTAAGAGCCAAAAATCTAGGGGAAAGTTTCTCACAACGTCGTTTAGCAAGTGAACGTTGACGATGAGGTTGAATTCTTAATATTCAAAGTCACCATTATTAAAACTTAGCTCTCTTCTCTTAGAATCAATCTGTGCTTTCATGCATGCCTGAGCCTTCAAGAGATTTGCTCTCAAGAGTTTCAACATGTCCTCACGAAGAATAAGTTGTTCTTCTAGCTCATCAAGGTGCGTTTCTCCCATAAAAAATGGATGGAGTGGCTTAGGATCTCACCCATGGACAACTTTGAAAGGTGTAGTTCTGTGGAGGTGTGAATGTTGGTAATGAAAGAGTATTCAGCCCAAAGGCAAATGTACCCCGTCCAATAGCTTGTTCATGGACAAAGTAACATAAGTGGGTTTCTAAACACTGGTTTACCACCTTGGTTTGGCCATCAGATTAAGGGTGGTAAAAAATTCCAATTCTCAAGCACACTGTACTCAATCTGAAAATTTTCATCCATAAATTGTTGAGGAAAATGACGTCTCTATCCAAAAGGATCGACCTTGGGATGCCGTGAAGGTGAACAATCTCCCCACAAAAATTTTAAGCAACTTTTTTCACAGTAAATGGATGAACTAAAGGAATAAAATAAGCATATTTACTGACCTAAAGGAATAAAATAAGTATATTTACTAAGGCGATCAACTACCACCAGAATAGTATCAAAATTCTAGATCTAGGAAGACTAAGGATTAAGTCTGAAGATATATCTTCCCATATCCTCTTCCATATAGGTAGGGGTTGCAAGAGACCAGCAAGAGCTAAGGCTTAACATGTTAAACAGTTTTGAACATAATGCTTAATGTCTTGCTTCAATCCTAACCATAAAAAATTGGAAGAAAGCCTGTTGAGTCTTCAAATATCTTCCATGACCTGCAAATAAAGAGTCATGGGATTCAGTTACAAGATGCATTGTCTAGAATTACCAAAGGATTCTTGTAATATAATTTTTAGTCGACCACCTGAAAGTCCATATAAGAAGAGTCTTTGGAGAGTCCCTTCAAAATTTTATTGGTGTAAGGATCCATTTGAAGGGCTTCATCCATAAAGTCCAAGGCGACTGAGAGAGCCAAAGTTAGAAAATCAACATATTCTGGAAGTCTATAAAGTGCCTTTACTCCCTTGTTTTCTTTTCTAGCCTTATAAATGATGGAAAAGCCTTTTTTGTTCATTGGTAGTAATAAGCTGCTCCAATAAGAATTTAAGGCCGAAATGATTGGTCTTGACAAAGAAATGTTGATCTAAGAGATAATGCCTCCATTTCTATAAAGCTAAAGCAAGAGCAATTAATTCAGTCATATGTGGACTTTTTGAGAAAGAAAATCACTTACTAAAATAGGCCACATGGTGATCGTTTTTGAAGAAGTATGGCTCTAATTCCTTAATTTAAGGCATCACGCACCACTATAGATGGTTGATTGAAATTTAGAAGGCACAAAATAGGAACCAAATTTAGAATACTTTTTAAATTGTTGGAAGCCTTGTCAATTGCTAAGAACCACCAAAATGCATTTTCTTTGTGAGATCAATTAATGGTCTAGCAATAATACAATAATTTTGCATAAATATGTGGTAGTACCCTCTTAATCCCAAAAATTCTCATAACTGCTTCACGTTAGTTGGCACATAGCAGCCTTGGACAGCCTAAACCTTTCCTTGATCTACTTCAATACCCTTTGGTAGATACCATATGACCCAAAAAGTATATTCGGGTCTAACAAAATAAGCACCTAGAGACTTCAGTAAAAAAATAGATTGTCACGAAGACACTCGAAAGTAATCCATAGACACTCTAAGTGTTGCTCAACCGATGGACTATAAATTAGGATGTCATCAAAGAATACCAAAACAAATCTTCTTAGGTGTGGCCTGAAACGGTCGTTCATAACAACTTGGAAACTTGATGGACCATTAGTAAGACCTAATGACATAATTATGAACTCATAATGGCCAGAGTGAGTATGAAAGGTTGTTCTGGCAATATCAACTAGATTGACACGAATTTGATGATATCCTAATCATAGGTCAATCTTGGAAAAAAATTGCAGCATCATGTAACTCATTGATAATCTATCTTCAGTATTGGGCATTGGTCAAGTATGGTAATATGGCTTAGTGATCGATAATCAACATACATTTGCCAATTAATAATCCGTTTTATTGACTAAAAGAACAGAGCTAGCAAAATGGTTGAAGCTAAGGCGTATAAAACCTAAGCACAGCAAATCCACTACTTGTTTTTCAATTTCAAAATTTTGAAAACATGGATATTAGTAAGGCCTAATGTTTGGGGTTGGAATTTGGGATATGGAATGGGTGTGTGATTGGAAGGGTGGCATAGAATTAGGGAAAAAAAATAGATTTAAATTTTTGAAGTAAAGCTTGAATTTCAAAATTCTAAATATGTGGAATACCTAAGCTATAATTCTCTTTTACCAAACATTAGAATGTCACGTTGAGGGACCCCTTGTAACAAGGCATGGAAATTGTGCCCGGGCCCAACCCGAAGTCGGCATATCAGGCCTAGGTTGACCAAAACACGGGTCTTGGTATCTAAGCCAACCGGTCAGGCCCAGGCAACCAAGAGTGACAAAACAATGCCACGTTTTGAAATTTAAAAAAATAATAATAAATTCAGCCGGGCCAACCCAGTCTCTTTGGGTGCATTGGGCTCGAGCCACGCCCAAGCCCGAGATATACCCATTGTCATCCCTATTGACAACTTATACTTTCGGCCATTCAAATTCAAAATCATAAGCATCTAATTCCAAATAGCTTGAATTGTGTTGAGCGATGCGAGCCATTGAATACCCAGCACAAGATCAACTCTTGTGATTAAGAATGGGAAGAATGGAAAATAATTTTGTATTAGTTTCAAACCTCCCAATTGTACGTCAATATTCTAGCAACTTTGATTGCAGCTAATCATATCCCTATTTCCCATTTGGCTCCAAAGGAAGGAATAAACTACATTGGTAGTTTGAGGTCTTCGACGATAGTCTCAGCCATGAAATTGTGAGCTGAGCTACTGTCCACAAGTATGAGGACTTCCCAACTATGGAGAATTCCTTGGAGCTTCATGGTGGTACTAGCTAACTTTCCCAAAATCACATTGAAACTACTTTCAACAATGTCAACTTGTGCATTTGTCTTCGTGGCTGGCGTCTTCTCTACCAGCTCTGTTGTCACTATTTGTGAGCCCCAAGAGACAAAAGCATCTATTTTGCTTCGGTGATCAAGAGCAAATTTCTCATTATACCAAAAGCACAAACGTTTAGCAATCTGATTTTGACATTCAGCATCCCATAGGCTACATGGATTGGAGTGGGCAGCTGAGTGGGTGCTTGATGGAAGGGTACACGTGATTGTCAAGAGTCAAATGGGCCAATTAGGTCTCTTGGGCATGCAAATTGGGCCTAATTTAGACTCAGATTGCATGACCATTCATGGCTTCATACACAGCGTGCGACTTGTGAATCTGTACATCTATTTTAATATCCTCACTTAAGCTATGGAGAAAACACCCCATAAGTAGGGATTTGGCCAATTCGTTTACTCTGGTTGATCAATTCGCGAACAATTAAAGGTATTCCAAAGTTGTCAAGTTTTGGCATATACTACATAAGTATTCATCTCGATTCTAAAACTCAATTGGACCATAATTATCCTATAGCGCCTTAACGAGTTCATCCAAATGCACAAGAGTTCGTTCATTGTTGAGCCATGAAAATAAATCCAGTGTGTCTCCTTGAAGGTATATAGCTACAATACCACGACCAAAATGTACACCTACTTCGAGCATTATTAACAATAAGTTCTTCTAGTGTTTGGTAGTAGCAAAAATATTTACCTTCAAATCTCGAAAATTCCATCTTTGTGTGTGGACACAGAGTTGGACTCCACAACCACAAACTATCAGCCTCCTCTTCTTTGACTTTTAACCAAATAGATCATCACGGTTCCAAAAGCTTTAGGATAAATCCTTTGCCTTGCCCTCGTTGCTTGCGCTAGAATGGATTCGGTTGGCAGAGCACCACTGGCAATGGTCTTAAATGCTGCCATTTCTAATACTAATGTATCTACAGCTTCAAGTTAGAGTGCAATGGAAGTGAGTTGTATTGTTATGGGTCAACATTTGGTGATGGGGGTCGTGGGGTGGTGTTTTGTGAGTTGGAAGGGTGGCAACAGTGGTTTTGCATTTTGTGTTGGTGGCAGAAGAACATGTAAAAACCATTATGGATTGAGCTGCTCTATTACCAAATTGATAGAAGCAAGATTTTAAAAGTGAATAGAATGTAAATTGAGTGAACATGGGAATATTTAATAGTCATAATGTTCCAATTCGAGAAGAAAATCTCCAAGTTGAAATTCAATTTATCATTTCAGATATCTCTACCCAATACAATGCCTACAAGGCTTGATAGCTATCCCTAACTATTATTTGATAATAAACCTAACTAAATTCCTAAAAGGCAGTAGATAAAGGGTAAGTACTTATTCCCAGGATAAGTTCTTAGAAATTAGGAGATAAAGAATGTAGTTAAAATCTTCTCCAGTAGCATTTCGATAATGCTTATTGATGATGTTAATCGTGCTTTTCACTTTTTCCTCGTATAGGTTAGCAAGGGAGGTAAGATCATATTACTACCCTTAATTGCTTTTTTACCTCAGAAAAGTTCTAACACTTCTAGTCTAAATTTCCAGCAACTAAATCTTAAAATTCTAGCTATTCCATGAAATTCCAACAACCTATGCTGAAATCTCAAACCTAAAACTAAAATTTCAAAAGTTTCATGGATTCTAGCTACTAGTTTAATATCTCTTCTACATGTCCTACATTAGCTTCAGCTTATATGACAATGCTATAATTATCTTAAATCAAATGGGTGTACTAGGATTTTACATGTAGACATGATTTTAAACAAGTTCTTAGAGTAGAATCTTCACTTCTCCTGGATCAGTCATTGCATTGCACAAACCTTCATGTAGTTAGGTTGAAATTTGTAGCAAGAATGGTTGAAATTTGTAGCAAGAATTATACATATTTCACCAAACTAATCCAATTAATAGTATTATTTTGTGAATATAAGTAGTCGAGTGCCAATAACATTCAGTTAAGCAACATAATGTAAGGGGCATATCTAGCTATTGCAGTGAAAAGATAAGACACATTTTACAAGAAATTGAAACCAAACCATATCTACTAAAAAAAACAAGAGCTAAATGCATAGTAGTAGGAATCCCAAAATTACCTTTTTATTTTTTGCTACAGCTGCTGCGACAGCTGCATCAAGCTCCCTGGCAGCTTTCAAATCCTCGGGACAATTCTGGAAATTTGCCTCCCAAGCTTCCTTAGCAGCTGCAGCAGCGGCCTCTTTAGCTGCCTGTTCCTGCAAATAGTCACAATGTTGAAGAGCCAGATATTAACTACAATCTCTTACACACAAGAATAAAAATCCATTAACAAACATTATATCATTATCCAAAACCTCAAAAAACATACTAGTTGACTCTTCTCTAGATCACAGACATCATAAATCATGTATAAACATCAAAAGATAAAAAGAAAAACAAACAATTACAGGAAAGTATGTGGGTTACACAAATAAACTGATTGCAAACAAAAATTATTCTTACACTAAATTATTTTATACCAAAAGAATGCTAATATTTTTATTTTCTTATGTTCCCTTCATGGTAATATGAAAGAAGAGGGTCTTACAAAGGTGTTGGTAAAGTTCTGACTGAAGTTCATGGCAAGAACCTAATAATACGAGTTAAATCTTGAAGTTTTTTACCTCAAGATACTCTCGATTCATTTCTTCCCATATGATTTTCTTGTACTGCTTTTCTTCCTCATTATGAAGGTAGCCATCAACCTACAAAAAAAGAGTCCTGAGTGTCACATGATGCCATTAATACAAAATATAAAACCAAACATGCTGATCACAATGTGCCAGGCAACGGTAATCTGAACAGCAGGGTTTAAAAGCACCACATCAGTATGCGCTGCACTAGATAAGGAAGCATTATTAGAACCTCAAAAGTTAACACTTTCATTTTCTTAGCAATGTTAATATAGGAGAGGAAGAGAACAGAAGTAATCACGTATGAGAGGAACCCACAATTTCAAAAGAACTCTCGTGAGATGAGAGAAAGATTACATTTTGGTTTTTTACTAAAAGTCCTCAGTGGTCCTTTTGTGTTAGTTGATGGGGGGTAGAGAGAGAGGAACAATGGAGAAAAACAGTTACCGCAATGAATAAATTTAATGTTTAAATATGGAGCTTACGAGTATTCTTTACATTTTAAAAAGCACCAAAGATTGAAATTGTCAAAGATGGACTGCAAACTGGTGCAAAGTCTGAGGATCAGACTTTGGTTAGGCAAGTGTAGCCATTACAATGACAGAAATTCCTCTAAACAATATTTGGATCTTTACCTCAGCATCATCAATATCAGAAAAGTTGTCTGATTCATCATGATCTATAGAATTTGTGTCATCAACTCTGTGTTCATCGGAACTACCACCATTGGAAGCATCAGCACCTGAAACATTAGGTTCAAAGTACACGTCTTGTATCAACAGACTATAGTAAATACAAAGAAGAAATATAGCTTTGCAAAGATAAAACATGACTTACCAACATTTTCAGGCACTGTTGATTGCTGTTTTTTATTTTTGTTCACAAATTGTTCGCTTGGATGTTTTTCAAACTATACAAGTAACAAGTAAATGAGCCACAAGATAGAATGTGGAAGTCTAAATATTTCATTAAGATAGAAGATGGAAGTTTAAATAACTCATTCAAAACATTCGGTTAAATTTGGAAACTAAACAAATTAGATCGTTTTCATAATTTCTGTCAGATTTGCTTAATTTGATAGACAGTTTTTGTTAGTTGGTTATGACTTCATTGTGTTCAGAACATCTTCCCATTGGTACTGATTTCTGTCAATATATAGTGCTGCTATGGAGTTTTATCCTTAACAAGTTGGGTTATATCAAATTATAGCATGGAAAGAATATAACATAAACTTTTTAAACATGATAAGTAAGGCAGCATTTAAGAATCATTCATGTAATTTTGGCATAAAGAAATTGGTTTCCAATCCTGATTTCCCAGAACGACCTTTCTCACTACATCTAAAGGAAATATAACAGCAATGATAATGCCAAGAAAGTAATCCCAAGAACAAGGATTAACACTCTCCAAAAAGTCCTCTCATGCATCCATAAGTCCTCCCAAACAGACACTCTCAGAGTGGCGGAGGCTGCAAATATTCCCAGTGGATGCCATCAACTTTAAAAGATTAAAATAAAATGAAACATAATATAAATAAAATTATCTACATATAAACTAAACAACAATTAAATGAATGAATATTTTTTCTTTACTAAAATGATATCAAATTCCTAGATCTTGTGTCCTCAATGAGAGAAATTAGATGAGTGTCTTAAGGATTGTGAACTTCTTATATGTTGTAGACCTTTAAAAATTACACAGATAAAGAAAACATAGGATTTATACTATTAGATAATGTTTCGAGAAAAAGATAATATTGGGTTGACAACATTAGATTTTCAGAAGCTATAATAAGATATGATTTCCTTTTTACTTAGAGCAAAATGCTTGAGTTATTAAAGTAAGATAATATTGTAGATTTTCAGAAGCTATAATAAGATATGATTTCCTTTTTACTTAGAGCAAAATGCTTGAGTTATTAAAGTAAAACAATACTATAATCAAA
>JANKYF010123738.1:0-14343 GCA_029829435.1 Erythroxylum hondense | reverse complement strand
TAAATCAAATTTATTAGAAACCAAGCTTAATCATGGTTTAAAAGAGTAATTTAAAAGCCAACCTTTCTTGTGATTCCAATTTTGTATTACAAAAACAAATCAATGATTAAATAGTTGTGATCTTACACAAAGCAGGATTTTCTTGACCTTTCTCCATCTTTATTTCTTCTCTCCCTTTGTTGGAAACATAAAAAAATACAGCTGCCGTTACAATTTTCAATACCAAGAACTTCCCTAAATATAGAAGCAACATGCATGATATGCATGCAAAGGACAAGATCAGGTTTACAATCTAGAAGGGCACTTCATTTCATGCATCCAAACGACAATTTCACAAGATACGAGACATCCCCATTTTATTTTATAGTTTCCTATTTTATGTCATCCAAAAAGAATAAGCAAATTCCATGGAATATATCTAGTGATCTTGGATACTCAAAACAACAAAGACAAGAAAAAGAACAGAAAGCAAGGATCATGGGAAAAATGGAATGACAAGGTTTGGATTGATTCGCTGATAAGAGTAAGAAGATAGA
The DNA here is from genome assembly GCA_029829435.1 of Erythroxylum hondense. NCBI lineage: Eukaryota > Viridiplantae > Streptophyta > Magnoliopsida > Malpighiales > Erythroxylaceae > Erythroxylum > Erythroxylum hondense. The sequence continues at coordinate 13,807 of JANKYF010123738.1, read as the reverse complement.
TTTGTAGAAGAAAGCAAAGAAAGTTGAGTTATACATGAAACCTTTAAACCATATAATAGACCAAACTAAGAAACAACTGAACAAAGGTGAACAAGACAAGTTGTGTGTCGAAGTCCAAAAATGCAGTACCTTCATCAACACAAATCCTGAGTTCAAGTGTGACCCACGACACAGAATCCTGAGATGTCATGTACAAGTAAGTGGGTTACATAATTAAGATGCCATTGTTAGAATAGGATTGGAACTTGGACAACCAAAGTGAGTAGCTACACATGTAATAAGAAAAACCTAAAACATACTGAGTGGGGTTATCTTTGAAAGATCACTTTTTGCAGAAAAATGTATGGTAGTTGTTCCATTGTAACTTCTGAAGCATCGATATTTTCCTAGCAATGGACAGTATTAATCAATAATCAAGGTATCAAATGATACAGACATAGACTAAAGGAATATAGGAAACCTCAAGGGCTGCAATGGCTACCTTATGGCAAATTAATGATATATTAGCTTCAGTATAGCCATCAGTTAGAGAAGCTAGATCTTTTATGCTCACATCAGAACTGCATAGAATCTTGCGCAAGTGGATGTGAAACATTTCTTCCCTATAATTCACATTCAGCGTTCCCATATATAGAAGTTGATCAAAGCGTCCTGCTCAAATTTCTCCATCAATGACATGTTTAAGGTAGCAGATAGTTCGTTCCTGGAGAAAAGTTGAAGTACTAGGTCTTAAATAGGCTGGATTGAACTTGTCCGGCCTCTAGCTACAATTATAGTGACATAAACTCTTTGGTGCAGACCTGAATTAACAAAATGATTGTCCACAATCAAAGATCAGGATCCTTTTTGGAGGTTGGGTGCCAATGTGCTCAAACGCATTCTTGTGCTTTTGAGGCCACCTAACTGCTTCTATCAATTGAGCTTTTACCTCTCTTTGGCCACCCACATCCTCCCAATTAACTTTAGGAACTTCAACCATCATCTATAGTTAATAAAATTGGTTCAGGTGAGTAATAAAACATATCAAATAGCAACTCTATTGTATACTCCCTTACATAATACCTAACTGGTTTCAACAATGATAAACACAAAGTAATAAAAAATTAGAGGAAAAAGGTATACGAAGCCAGTGAAGTCTAACTTCAAAAGCTAAGAGTGAGGTTTGCAAATAATATAGGCTAATTTATAAAGCAATAGGCCTTAGTCAAACTTTCAAAAACAAAATTGCCTGGTATCGCTCAAGATTTTGTCTTTTCAGCTAATGAACTGCAGTAGTGATGGCCAGAGCAATTTAGTATGTTAAAACATCTTATAATTGCCCAATAACATAGGACAAATAATTGACCGACTTGGTTAATTTATGAGATAAAAATAACAAATAAAAGAAGTTGAGAATGTAGAGACATGAATACTCATGGTTCCATAGCATATATGTTACCTGTTACTATGCATTTAACTTTTAAATTAACGAAATTCAAGTTACGTGTCAATCTGTTAAAATGTCCAACTATCATCTGATTTTTTCCCATACAAAGGTGATTAGATATTAGCATTCACTTGTATATTTTCAACATCTTGTGGACCTCAGTATTGAGTTTGACAAAAACTCATATCATTAAAACGTGATAATACCTCTCGCATAACACTAGGCCTCACTTTCATCCTGGACTTATCAAAATCTTCAAAGTTGATTGTCAACATTTCCTCCTCCATCAAAGATGACTCTTTAGTGTTTGTGCTAGAGCTATTCTTAATATTGTAGGAATATCGCCTGAGGCAAACCAAGGATGCTTCATTATAGAGGGCAGCTAAATCAGCACCAACAAAACCATGTGTGACCATGGCAGGGTGTTGCACTTGCATATCTGAGAGTGAACGTTCCTTCTTGCTAAGAAGAACATTAAGGATATTCCGTCGTTGCAGGCGAGATAGAATTCCTGAAGGGAAAAGGAAATGAATTTTGCATAAAATTGCAGTAGATGAAAAACTTTAGAGCACATCTAATTTTAGTCATCACATCCTATGAGCGGTTCACCATTCTTCTATTTGGTAACAAATAATTTAATATCTTGAAATACATAGTGATTTGTGACATATTAAAACACCACATCCATTCTTATCTACTGCCCTCATAAACAAATTCTCTGCCATGCCTTTTACTTGTCTCTTTTAATTTTTGAAACCAGAGTCCACTCTAATTAGTAATATGGATATGTGGATTTTATCACGTATCGACTTAGTATTAACACTTATCAGCATAAATTCACTTTATTGATAGCACCATCATCAAAGTTTATTCAAATGTAGAAAACAATACAGAGAACTAAAAGATAGGGGTATGTATCAGGCTCATAAAGATTGTCAGAAAGAGCTAAAAATCAATTTTAAATCTATTAGGAATAAAAGTTTAGCATGCTAGAAAACCCTCTTAACATGAAGTGTCAAAATCTCATTATTTACAAGGCTTCGGACTGGAACTTTGGCATTCCCGTATTAAAAAGTAAAAGATCAACATCTCTTAGAAAGAAGGCATTTTACTCACCAATTTTAATTTCCCTATCAAATCTTCCAGGTCGTCTCAGTGCAGGTTCAATACTATCGGGCCTGTTTGTGGTAATCATTACTAGAAATCCATTAGTTCTATTAATCTCATCCATTAAATTCAACAATGTGGCTACCATTCTTTGAGATAGTTCTTCACCTCTATGTTTCCTTGCAAGTGCAATGGCATCTAACTCATTAATGAACACTTGCGGAATAGCTATCAATTAGCCACCCATACTCGCAATTAATCTAAGCTCAGAAATATGTTTTACTATTGTACACAGCTTAAGAACTATAGCCTTTAGTACAAAATATGCACATCTTGGCAGTTGTAACCAAAATATTAAACAAGTTCATATCGTAGAAAGTTTGTCCCCAGCACAGAGCAACTTTTTATTGTGAAATAACTATAACTTATAAAATAAAATAAAAATTGCTTATCATTATCACTCCTACTAATATGTAACTTTTTGAAGATTCAAAATAAAATGATTTATGACACATGTAATAATGACATACCAATTTCAGTATGATATATGTCTTGGTGACCAAGAGTGTCACTAATAAGTACATAGTAAATGAACATCACAGTTATATTTATCTACAAGAAAAACAAGTAGTTTATTAATGCCCATAATGATAAGAATTGTAATTAAATTTGGAAGATAAATAAATTTCAGTCCACAAAAAACAATTTCAACAGATAAATTCATCCAACAGTTTGTTTGAAAAAAAATCTAACATCACACTATTGGTTGAGATAATCTATAAGAATTAAACAAAAACTTGCTAGGGTCCCAGAAAATATAATAACTAACCACTGAAGGTGTTGCCCTACTTGTTGAATAAAAAATCTTAGTTATTTTTCTTTCACTTTTTCCATCATATTGAGTTATTATCTCAATTCCATTGATAGAGGAAAGCTTGACATCAACATCATAGGCACATAATCGAGCCAAAGAAGTCTTTTCAGTGCCAGTGGACAATGAAGAAGCACTCCTTTGATAGTCCGTAAACCGACATTAGAGTAGTGATGCCATTGATGAATATTAAAATACCATCCAATGATGAAAAAAATGGTAAAGAAAATTAGTTAGCAAATATAAGCACAAAATGTCACTTGCAATGTATTGCTCACTAAAAACATTTAAGCCTTGGAATTTCAAAAGCTCCCTGAATATTACTTTAGGACATTTCCACTCAATGCTGAATGTAAAGAAAAGTAATTATCCTGATGTTACTTATAAGAACACATCGTAAGTGATATGACAATGATCAATGTACACAGAGACAAACAATTACATGGTGAAATTAAGTAAAATGAAAGCATCCTCATTTAAACTAATGAAAAGCCATGTCTTCAGATAAAGGCCAGATAAAGGTTATTGGCATAATGGACAAAAAAGATAAATCAAAGGGTCTCAGATACCATTCAAAGCCTAAAAATTTGAGTGACCAAGGTGCCCAAAGTTCTTTATTGTATTGCTAATACGGGGAAGAACTTCAAGACATTTCAAATTTCACTAGAGGGCATATTTCACCACTTTAAGCACATTTATTGTTCCGCAACGAAACTTTGCCCATAAAGATTTTCAAACATCTGTGAATATGATGATTCAGGTTGTATACATAGTATGATTCTAATGCTTAAGGAGTTCTAGCAAGTTACTTCTACCAAAATGAATTGCTTCTGGATTTTGTAATGATCACTTTAATATGATGTTCATAAAAATGAGAAAGGGAATGATAATGACACAAAATAGTTGACAATCAGTTCAAGCATATTCTATCTAATTAACATACCTTGCTAACATGCTATTTCTTGACAATATAATAATGTCCTTCAGAATTACATATTTTTTATCCAAACCACCCAAGTTAGATTGATCATGTCCCACAACGACTTTTAAATGCTCACTATCAACTTCTACGCACGACATACTTCTTCTCTGAATTGTTTCATCTGATAATGTTGCTGGTGGACTCAAATAGACTTGTGTTGAATGTTTTATTAGAAAAGCATCTTTCTCAGGGTTTACCAAGTCAAAAGCTAGGGGATCCAATATAAGACTACTATCTTCCCTCAATTATTTACTGGTGTCCTTTGAGGAGCTTAATTTTGCACTTGTGACACAGAAAATACAAACATCCCTTAGTAATAGAATCACAATATGATTTCCACAAATTACAACACAAGAATGCAATCATAAAGTAGCCAAGGTCTGTAAAAGATGCATGGTACTTTCATCCTGAAACATTTCTTTGATATCAAACAAGTCACCATATAGACCAGATAGATCGGATGAAATGGAAGTTGATCTTTTGCATGTTGGTGAATTTAATTAACTGTGTTCATTGGAAACATGTTTTGGCTGACAAGGTGTCCTAGGAGATGACATTACACTGTTTTCAACTTGTTTGCGAGTTTTTCCAATAGAAACTTCTTACAGGTGTTTCATAGTGTGTTTCTTCTTTACCCTAGGTTTATAAAGGATAAGCTCCAGATGCAACTGTGTGTAACTATGAGCTGAACAACTATTTGTTTGATGAACAGCTGGCATTTTAGTTCCAAAAAGATCCGTGTTTTCAAAAGACCAGATTTTAGATTAAATAAAATCTTCTTAAGATTATTTCTTCTGTTTTTATTTTTTCAGTTGTAATAGTCCAGATTTTGGGCATCTCAAGTAGGGAAGAGTTGTTTCTTTTTCTATATAAATTGCCAGTCTTGAATGAAGAAAAATATTATCGTATTTTCTCCAGATTTTCTTTTTACTATTGCTGTTCTTTTAAAACCAACATTGTTCTATGTGATTTATTCTTCCCATCTAAATGATCAACCAGAAGTTGATCTTGGACAGGATAAACAAACACAAACCTTCCACTAGCAGGATATCCCAGTGCATGGGAAAGGTTTGAAGACAACTGGACTTCATTCTTGAAGACCTGCAGTAAAGAAGAGAAAAGAGGCTTAGCTATTAGCCTTACGTAAAGTTAGATAACTATAAATATCTAGGTAATATTTTTAGTAATAAGCTCAACTGAGTCATAAAACTAGTAGTTGTACCTACACAGAACCCAACACCATTTACAACCTTCTGAATATAGATCTAATTATGTAAAAATGTAAACATTTCTTACAAAATTTTGATTTGTTTGGATAACATATAGGTTATAAAGAAAGTAACTTCCTTATCTTGTGTTTTACAAGATAATCAGGAAAGAAAAGTAACTGAAACCTAACTACCAACTTTAGTAAACAGTTATTGGAAAGCATCACCAATCAATTACCAGTCTCAATGGGACATTATCGGTCCTTCTGTGACTGCTTTCCTCCAGCAGATCTTTAGTCACAGCCACTAGGACTCTAATATAAACCGTACCATTTTGGTCCTTCTTCCCAAAATCCCGTCCCTGTCTTCGCTTCTTCATTTCAGACCCATCGCTCTCTGTACCGTTTTATACAAAGGCCTCACCAAGATTCTGGTTAATCGCATTAAACCGTATCTCGGTGACCTTGTCTCTCCTACGCAATGGAGTTTCGTATTGGGACGTCTGATTACCGATAACATCATCATCACCCAGGAAGTCATTCATTCCATGCGCAGGAAATCCGGGCGTAAGGGGATTATGACAATCAAAGTGGATCTGGAAAAGGCGTATGATCGTCTTCATTGGGCCTTCATCCATGACACTCTTCTCGATGTGGGCCTTCTGGGCCCTCTTATTACCCTCATCATGAAATGCATCACTACGGTCTCCCTCCAAGTTAACTGGTAGGGGGATTTAAGTGAACCGTTCCTCCCTACTCGAGGTATCCGTTAGGGCGACCCCCTCTCCCCCTTCATCTTTGTTCTTTGTATGGAACGTCTGGGTCACGCCATCTCTCACAAGGTGTCCCAAGGTCACTGACGGCCGATCAAATTGAGTAGGCATGGCCCGCCCTTGTCTCACCTTTTTTTTGTCGATGACCTCATCTCTTCGCGGAAGCTTTGCATGACCAGGTGTCCGTTATTCGAGATACTCTTAACTCTTTTTGTACCACCTCTGGGCAACGGGTGAATCTAGCTAAATCTCGTTGCTATTTTCTCCCGTAACACCTCATCCTCTACTTGTCAATCCCTCAGCAGCGCATTGGGTGTCCATCGGACCAATGATCTGGGCCGGTATCTTAGTGTCCCCCTTCTGCACCAGCGTGTCACGCGTTGCACTTATCAACCCATTCTTGACAAGGTCCACCAGTGTCTCTCGGGTTGGTCGGCCAAACTTCTTTCCTTCGTGGGGCGCCTCACGCTGCTTCAATCGGTTTTAGCAGCCATTTTGAGCTACGCCATGCAGACTGTTTGCCTTCCTTGCAGTCTATGTGACGCGCTGGAAAGAGCCATGTGCCAATTCCCCACGTTCCCCACACTATTCCTGACGCCTCACTTCTGCCCCACGCTACCCACACTATTCCTGACGCCTAACTTCCTTTGACTACATCCCATTTTGTTAATTCTAGTGGCCACTGGGATTGGGCCCAATTCCAACCGTGGCTTCCCTCCTCGATCTGTCTCCTTATCGCCGGTACATTCCCACCCCATCCCCTTCTTGGTAGCGATAAGTTGGTATGGGATGCTTCAGACAGCGGTCTTTTTATCATTGCGTCTACTTACTCCATGCTTTTGGGCCATGACACCAAAGCGTCGCATGGGATTTAGAAGACCATTTGGTGGTGGCCGGGGCCACCACGTACCCACTCCTTTCTCTGGCTACTCGGGCATGATCGGCTTCTCACGAATCACCATAGGGTTCAACTGCACCTCACTGCGGACAGTTGCTGCCCACACTGTTCTTTCGATGAATCTTCCCTTCACGCAGTGCGGAATTGCCTTAAAGCTTGTAGAGTTTGGACCACGCTGTCCCCTTAACTTACTGCGTCTGCTTTCTCTACACTACCTCTTAAGGAATGGTTGTACACTAATCTCCACACCGGTAATCGGTTTCAGGGCCATGCTTGGGCGACCAGTTTTGGGCTCACTTGTTGGTTCCTCTGGACTTAGAGGAACAAGTCGTTATTTGATACCCATTTCAATTGGTCCCCCTTCCCTGACGCTTTCATTTTGTCTTACGCAGATCATCTCCACCAGTCGACCGTGAGGTGCAGTAACCCTGTCCGCCGAGTCCAGCGCCGTTCTGAGCTTCTCGTCAGTTGGACCAAGCCACTACCGGGATGGATCAAATTAAAAAATGATGGAGCCAGCAATTGTACTACTTGCATAGCAGCTGCCGGTGGCATTTTGCGCGACAGCGACGGAAATTGGCTGGGAGGATTCACTCAGAACCTGGGTTGGTGCGCTCCTCTGTCTGCAGAACTCTGGGGAGTCTTCACCGGTCTCTCCCTCGCTTGGCAACTGGGTTTTCGCAGCATCGAGCTGGAGATTGACTAGCCTATTGTCCTAGGCATCCACGAGTTACTCTCCCGCAATTGGTCTGTTGCTCATCGACACGTCTACCGAGAGAGCAACAGATGTGCAGATTGACTGGCCTCCCAGGCAGCCCACTTCCCTGTTGGGATTACTTTTTTGACATCACACCTTCCGGGTGCCACCACTTCCTCCTTGAGGATCAATTAGGGACTTGTGTCCCACGCATTATTTTGTAATTCGCTCCGACTTTCCCTTTACACCAAAAAAAAGCATGGAATGCAAACTGTGCCTTGCTGTTCCAGGGTCTTTTGGGTCATTTGTGTGCTATGTTATATCACGTTTACATAGAGAAAAAAAAAAGAGTGTGGATTCTTCCATTGAAGTTCTGTAACTACCCATCATTTTGGTCCTTACAAACCTTAGGTTGGTCAACATTCCGAAACTAACAACTACCCTGTTAATTCTCTCTTCTTGGTAATTACTTTGTTGTTTCTATTTGTTCCATTAGAGCAGATTATGAATGCTTAAAGCATTAAGATGAACGAAACTTCACTCGGCTAAAAAAGTTTCCGCTTCTTTCGACCAGTTCTCACATATTTTAAAGTTAGTTCTTTGAAAAACTAAGAATTTAAATTTTGCGTTTTCAACAAAATGTTTTAGCTGAAATAGTACTTTGTAAGATCTCTTCAATAAAGGATATCAGTCCAACTATGGCTTTCCACCATCCTAACCACTCTCTCCTCCTTACTAGTTTTCTCCTTCCTTCCAACCTCCTTCCTTTTTACCTGCTACTGTCAACCCTCACTAAGTACTTTCTCCATCTTTTTCCTCTTTCTCTTCCCGCCTGGCAAGTACTTTTCAAAGCTCCAGCACCTATCTCTTTCAACCTCCCCCATTTTAAGCTATGGCTTTTAGCTCCAGTGAAAACATAAAAGATTTATTGTCCTTTCCACCCCTTAATGAGGCGATCCTGAGCCAGCATCCTACCCCTCAATCGGTAACCCTCATGACAATTACCATGTTAAACCCCTTAAAGCCATGGAGAAACAATCACTGGGCATGTCTAACTCTGTCTAGCGCATGACTTGGAAGCAATGCGTAAAGGAAAGTTCAGAGGACTCTCTAGAATATTGCCCCCTCCAAGAAAAACACAGAATCATCATTTTCCCAGATGTGGAAGTGCTGAAGGCTGGTGCGAGGAATTGGAATCCTAATGTTTTGGGATTATTCTTAGGTAAGTGATCGCCTTTCCCTATGTCACCTTTTCTATAGGTTTTGTACTTAAACTTGTATATCCTCTATCTTTCCATTAATTCTTTTTAATTATTTTTAAAAACAAAGGATATAAACATGACATGATTAGAATATCTATTAGAAAACCTCATTCATTGTAGTAGAGTGCAATGCAAATAGTGTAGATGTTGATTACATTTACTTAGAAATGGTTGAAAGAGTGTATAATTGAACAAAAATATGAGAAAATAAGCTGTACAATTGCCTCATTTTTCAAAACTTAAGGATTAACAAAGATAATGACGTAAACTCTAAGGCCTTCATGTTAAACCTTGAAAAGAATACCTGATTTGAAATATTAAAGTGAATTAAAGTAAATTCATATTGAAAAGAAATCTCTCTTAATATTCTCATGTAAATTCTTAATAAAATAGTGTTTTTGTTTAATTTAAAGTGATTATCCATATCTAGGATATTTCAATAATTGTAAGAGAATAAAAATCAAAGATAAAAAAAATATTATGGAATTAGCTTTGTTTGGCTATTCTAATTCAACATATTTTGTCTTAGCTTAGAAGTAAAGAAAATAGTAACCATTGCCAATACCCATTACATTTCATTACGTGATTCTTTAAGGTAGAAACAAAAAAGAGAACTAAAGGATTAATAGGATATGAGAACTTACAAAGTTTTCAATTTTTATATGAGAACTTACAAAGTTTTCAATTTTGTCATTTCACCAATATTATCTGGGATAGACCCTATCAACGAACAATCTCTCAGTATCCTGATTCACAACGAACAAGTAATATATTTAAAATTCCCTTCATAAATAGGCTTCAACAACATGTTTGACAAGAAGCATTACTACTCACAATTCTAACATATTTTTCATGTCTTGTAAATTTGGGAATTTTGAAGTCAGTCCCTTCAAATTGGCTATCCTCCTGGTAAAAAAGGTATTAGATGAAGACTGACTATCCAATTGGGTTGACTATCAAAAGGGAATACACTATTTTAAACTATGGAAGTGAGGAAAAACTGAAATTGAATGACTAAGTAAACATAGAGACTTGGTTCTCACAATTGAGTTAAGTTCTTTAACAATGATATAGTAGAGGGGATAGGACCTTCCATGGACGTTCCTTGCAAATCCCTGCAAAAAAATAAGATGGTTTTTACTTGGATATACAAAAGTTTTATTAGGTTAAAAATGAAGATAAAAAGATAGATGGGACGAAGAAAATGCTCACAATCTCTCAATCTTTGTCCAGTTTCCAATAAATTGAGGTATCGTCCCAGATAGATCACTCCCATCTATCCTACTGCAAGTATTTACAAGAATATCACCCAAACTGGGGGCCCTTGGGGTTGGGGATTCAACCTTTTGGAAGAAGAATATCACCCAAACTGTTTAAAAGAAATTATTCAATACTCTTTAGTATGAAAAAAAAATCACCTACAAGTCAGTCAAGTTCTTCAAATTTCCAAATGTATCTGGTATTCTTCCTGTAAAATTGTTTGCTGAAAGAAGACTAAAAGAGCGGCAAGGCAAAAACATCACATTATTAGCTTCTAGAAATAGAATATGCACACATACAAGATATAGAAGAACAGACTGCTGGAAAAGATGAATAAATAATCAGTCTTACAGTCTCTTCAAGCTCCTTAAATTTCCAAGGTTCGAAGGGAGAGGACCTCCCAAAATGTTGTCTTCCAAGACCCTGTTGTAAACGATTCAAAAATTGAATTTAATGTTATAACTCAGTATATCACTATAACTGAGCCTTTAACATCACTCATAACTTACAGTTCCTCCAGACTAGTAATGTTGCCAATTTCTGCAGGAATAGAACCATTAAGATGGTTTGCTATAAGTGACCTAAAAACAAAAACACCAGTCACAAATTGGCAATCAGTTTGTATTCAGGAATTGACTTTATAGGAATAAAAAATGGCTATTTTGATGCAAAAACAAATATCTTACAAGATACGAAGGTTACGAAGTTGACCAAGGCTCGATGGGATTGAACCACTGAGATAGTTTCGACTGAGATCTCTGTATTGCAATAATTCTCCATTATAAAGTTGATAATACAATGACTTTTATAACGATAGAATATTAAACTAAATTATTCATAATTGTTATTCATAATTAGAACTAAATAAATTAAAACTTTTTTTAATTTATCTTTAGTTATCTAATTAAATAATTTATTAATTAAGATTGAAGTCTAGCAATATGTTATGACTACTCAAATATTAAGAATGTCAAAGTGATTAGACTTAATCTGTTCATATATGATTATGTTGTATAATTTAATCTTTTTTTATCATCTAATGTTCTAATTGAATATAGAGTATGGATTTAGTTTTTGCTATATTAAATCAAATCATATTCGTTTTTACTAATTAGTAATTGATTTATAATTGATATTTGAAACTACTCTTTTAAGTCTCAATTTACTTTGGCTAAAGAATTCCTTAGATTACTATTAATCAAGTACAACACAACATTCTCTCTCTAATTACTATAGAGTAACCAATGATTTATTGACTTATCTATCTCTATATGGTTCATACTATATCCAAACACTACCAACTAAGCTATCTTAAATAGATTAGGTCATAAGTAGCATCAAAAAATATATAATAATTTCTACATAAGATACTTTTGTAATCTCAAGTCTAAGTATTATTTATACAACCAATATAGTGAGAAAATCCTTAGAAATATAAGTAATATTCCATTTGAGATCCTCATACTAGGGTCAATTTAATGTACTTATTCTCTAATAAGTACTTATACATTTTATAATTTAATTTATGAGATCAATCACTTTTTTCATAATAATGAAATATAAAGTGTGCTAGTTTTACCACTTCATCAATTTCCTATGTTGATGAAACTACAATTAGGAATAATGCTTGAATGTAAACTAAATCTCATAATTATGATCTCATCATAATTTCAATAACACATTAATTATTTAAAAAATTTACCTTTAGTATTAAAATATCAAATATAATTAACAAAATAAATAAAGATAAATAGTGTCCCTAATTAATTATGTCACAAATCTACAACCAACCAATTGGTTATAAGGTATACACTAATAATCTTCCACTTGCACTGAGCCAATCACTTAAGTATCTTATAATATCTCTTTATAATAATGACTATGCTACTGTGGGCAATGGTTTAGTAAGAGAATTCTACATTCTCTATATTAGGCACTTGCTAAAATCATACTACTCTCATCTTAATTATTAGTATAACTAAGAGAGATTGTCTAAGTATATATTTGGACCTTTGATGAAACCTTAACTCTTTTTGCATGCACAATGACTCTGATGTTTATAGTATATTACTGTTTCAATAATGCAAAGAACTATATCAAGTTTATTAAAGAACATATTGATTCAAATAATTATCTCCACTAAATGAATAATTTTGGCTTGATTAATAATTAATGCTATGTTGGAACCTTTCCAATCTCAAAATAATATTGTTCTAAGTAAAATATTCTTTAATTAAGATTTACTTGTAAAGTTAATATCTATATGATCTTAAACTCAAATATTAACTCATAAAAGTAATAGGAAAGTAAGTATGTTAAGTACAAAATTCTATAGATTCCTAATATCATGTACATCACATTTTGTTGCTTACAATATTCTCTTTTGGTACTCTTTACTAGTCTCTTGGGATATACTCCATGTAGTTTTGATTAAGCAGCATTATCGAGTTGTTGTAACATATAACTCAAATAATGTGATAGATTATTTGAGTTAATTTGATTTATAAAAGACCTTTTCTGTGGCCAAGACATTGATTAAAAAATGGGAAAGGTAATAACATTATAAACTAACTTTTGCATTTAAAAGTTTTTTGTTTTCGTTTGAACAATTGCTTTTATATTACCTTACAATGCTTTTTGCTAAAAAAGAGTGTTTTGAAATAAAAAAGTTGTTAAGGAAATTGATTCACATTGACGGGTAAAGGAGTGATTGTATAGTTCTGAAATGACCTATACAAACACTATTACCATTTCTAGTTCACTTTTAGTTGTAGTTGTCAATATTTTGAAATTTGACAACATCAATAATATGGTTTGTTGTACATCATAAGATTTGGTAACCATAACAACAGTTATCATAATATGCAATTGCATAATCTTTTTACATTAAAGTAATTACTTGGAAGCCTAGAAAGTTTTGCTAATTCTAACCCTTTTGTAAAAGTTATCTTTTAGTGGATAACAAATATCATTTGCTAATGTAAATGTATCACGTAGATTATGATAGATATACGTATTACACAGACAAGAGTAACTTGTTTCTTTCCTACCATTAGAGCTTTCTGTATTATCTATTTTCACTTAACATGGAACATCTTTATAAAATGCTCTTCCAAGTTATTATTGTTAGTTTATATCCTACAACCAATTAATTGGATGTAGATTTTGTGACATAATTAATTAAAGGCATTATTTTTAGTTACGTATTTTTTAATTATATTTGATATTTTAATATTAAAGATAAAATTCTTGAAATTATTATTTTGCAATTGAAATTGTGAGAAATTATAATTATAAGTTTTGATTTTCAATTATGTATTGTTC
>JANKYF010122936.1:21943-36773 GCA_029829435.1 Erythroxylum hondense | reverse complement strand
GCGCGTTTTAGCAATAATCGGTTTACCTTTACTTTGATTTTAAAGGCTTTAGCGTATAAAGATGTCAAAAAAACGATCGACAGGGCAAGCGAGAAAGTCCTGAATGAGATCCCGGTTTGTTTGGATATTTTTCAATATATCAAATACGATTCGACAGCAGGAGGAACCTTTTTGAGACGATTCGGAAAGCCAGAAAAGACCTCTATCTGTTTGAAACTTTTGCATTGCAATCCACAATTTCTTTATCTCTATTTAATTAGCCAGTTTTCTCTATTTATTAGAAAGCCAGGAGAAACGAAAACTTCCTATTCTATTGATCCAATTACATTGCCATTGCCTTTTCTTTCCGCATTTAGCTCCAGAAAAAAAAAAATGTTGTAAAGTGATCACAGAAACTTCATACCGATATGCCAGATAGAGCACTCCCAATTCTGTTAATTCAATCATCCCCTTGATCTGGTTAAAAGCTTCTGGGCTATGGTGCGCTTCCTCAGGCTTAGCCCGGTCATCATAGAAGGGTAGCCATGTCCCGGAGACACTCCTCCTCAAGTGGCAACAGTACAGTCCTCGCTCGACCGGATCCATCCAGTCTCACTCGGCTTTGGGCGTGTCAAAAAAAGACAAAAATTCCCTTCGCTCCGCTCTTCCCGGGTGAAAACCTTCCTGACTGGAGTGCCGTTCACTCGACTTATCCTGGCGGGAGTCTTTGTTCCCTTCACCAACCAATCTTCGGATTCAAAAATCTTATGTATATAAGCATAGAAAGCGCACCGTTTTGATATGGCAGTTGAAAATAGATCTGGAGAGTTGCTCACACCAACGAGCCCTCCGGACTTGAATATAAAGATTTTGGTGCCTTCGAGACGGCTATGGTGTTGCACAGGAAAGTCTGTTGGGCAGTAGAAATGGAGTAATGTAATTAAGAGACTTTAGTGCTTGTATGCAAAACTTTCCGGGAAGGTAGGTTGCTTGACATACTGTTACGGTGGCTCCATACGGGATCGATCTTCTTGTCACATTTTTTTAATAGCATTCTGACTCAGAATCATTTATCTTGCTTTTTTTTTTGAAAGCCAATCGTTTTCTCGCCTGGAGATTCATTCTTTCATCACCTTGGGCTAGATAGAGTGGGGTGACGCGAAGTTCCTTTCTAAATGATTGAATCTCGTGATTCGTGGGGGGTCGTGGAAGAATTGTGGAACGCAGTAATGCCATTTTTGAATTCGTTTCAATAGTCTTTGAGCGCGTCTCTTGAGGCCCTGCCGCAGCCGAAGGCGCCAGAACCGGCGGAACCACCCCGCTCCCGATCAAGAAGAGCGCACGGCACTTCGAAGGGAGCTTCAAACTTGGATTCGTGAGCAATTGCGCGAAGAGAGTGAAAGGGGAAAAGGACGGCTGTCCGTGCTATTTCCGGAAATGACTGAAGTATACTCCAGTGCCGCGGAGACAGATGCGGAAAGCCTCCGCGGATGGGTAAAGAGTCTAAAGGAGAAGCCCAATCTCCTAAAGCCACTCATTAGAGAATACCGGCCAAAAAATGAGTCTGTCTGCCGCTTTCTTTCACTGGGAATGGGAATAACGGCTGACATATCAGTCTCTCGAACGCAAGGTACTGCTGGATGTCACGGTTCTGGGGCGCCATGATCCTTCTCTCTGGAACAATCACAATCGAGGGCACTGCCTTCCTTCAGCTTTCTGAGGTAACATCAATCATTGCTCAGTGAGCTATTTATTATTGCAGGGCTTCGCTTGCATGCAAGGCGGCACGCCAGGTAGAGCTATCGCACGCGGGCGAAGGAGATGCATTTCTGGTACTGGTTGGTAGTACTGTACAAGCTCTTAGGGAATAATCTCTTTCTTCTTTCTGCCTTTTTTTCTCATGACAACTAGGAACAGGCAAATCCAAAATTTCACTTCGAATTTCGGACCTCAACATCCTGCTGCTCATGGTGTTTCACGATCAGTATTGGAAATGAACGGAGAAGTGGTGGAACGTGCGGAACCACATATTGGATTACTCCAGTGCGGCACGAAGCCGCTGACGCCGAGTCGGCTCCTATGCCGCGAGCTATGCCCTGCTTGGTCCCCCGGCAAGGTGGGGGTTCCGTAGCGCGTCATGAGCACCGGGCTAAGGGGCGGTTGAGCAACTCAAGCAAACCGCCCTATACTAATAGGGACAGAAGGGAGAAGGTTGTGAAGGTGGCCTCGTTATCCACACCTCCGGTCAGATGAATAGAAGACCGACCCGGGTTTTCATGAGCGTTGGCGGGTCCTGGAGTGCCTGTCAAGGGTGCTAGCGCATACCCCGGGGTGATCATCACCGCCTGTACCTCACATCTCGGCACAGTAGAACGTGTAACCCGCCTGCTGTCTCATTCAACTCCATTTTTCCTTGAATCTATAGCCTAACAGAACGCAGCAGCGAGGGGCAGCCCATACAGCCAGCGGGGAGGATGGCACTACTGGCAAAGACCGTCTGACGCAAACGCCGCAGGCGCGAAGCGTGGTAGGCCTGCGCCGGGGGAGCATAGGGAGGAAAGGGAGCCCAGACGGTGGAAGAGCCAGGGTAGGCCGGGTCATTTGACGGAAATGGAAGGCTTTTCCCCTATTATAGAAGGCCCTATGAATTAAAGGGAAGCGCATGAATTCTTGGAAAAAGAAGGGAGCGAGCCTCAAAGAGAACTGTAAGAAAGTCAATTCAATGAATAGATAGAGTCAACGGTACGACGGATAGCGCTGCCTATACGCGAATTAGCTTCCGAGGTCGAGCAGTCTCAATTTCACTACAGGATTTGCGAATGAATGCTGGGCTGGGCCAGGCCACCTCGAATGGCGTGAGCCGCATGCGGGGAGACCCGCACGTACGGTTTTTAGGGGGATTCGGTCGAAAGACCGGCCGACGCCCACCCGACTAGAGGGACTGAGAAATTAATAGAGTACAAAACTTATCTTCAAGCTTTACCTTATTCTGATCGTTCAGAGGGCGATCGCGGAGTCACTGAATGAAGTCCTCCGTTTCTTTCGGAGGTGCTGACCCGCAGCGAGGCAGAGATGACTAAGTGACATATGGAATATGGCGACGACAACAGCATGTCGTAGAAGGAGATAACAGGTGGAGCCAACGATCCACTAAGACTAACGTATCTACAACTACATCCCCGAGCGGCAGTCAAACGGAGGCGTGAATGCAAGATGCCAGCGGAATGATCGTCCGGACAGAGGCTAGGGCTGCTTCGCTTCCTTCCCCCCGCGTCCTTCCTTGTGTGTCGGAGATATAAAGCGAATGCACCTACAAAGAATGGGAACTGGGTCGATCTATTCTATGGCGAAACATCCGAAGCATAACTGCACACTCACACGATCTTTGCCGAGAGATAGGAGCATTCGGTGGAACCGGTGAACTACACTTGCTTCTGGATAGATGTGTGGGACAGAGGACTCGTGGTACCTGCTGCCCACCCTTCCTCCTCCGCTTTGAGAACCGTGTGAACGGAGAGTGGGCAGAGCAGAAGGGAAGGAGGTCCTCATACGGAGTCGCACACTTACACTTACTTGAGCAGTGCGTGAGACTGGGGAATGAGTCGAGTAAACTGCCCTAGAAAAAGAACAGACGAAGCTTTACCTTTACAATGATAGGGCTTTGATTGGTATTGATTTTTTCTTAGTGATTAGAAAGGAGGACGCCTGGGTATGTTATATAAAGAGAAGGCAGAGGGAGCGAATGGCGAAGAGAGGCGGCTCGGCAGGGAAGGAATGGGAAATCGTCAAGGATGACGGATTTGTTGGCGAAACGAAGGGCGCCGAAAGCGCCAGTGATTCTCTGATCCGGTCTGGATTTCCAACGCCTCGGAAAACTGGTCGAGATAGATGACAGCGTCTTTTTCCTCTCTTCCTTACCGGGAGGGAAAGATTCTCTTACGGCCTTCACCCCCCGCCCGGCCCGCAAATAGAACCCAGCCCCCTTCTGAGCCATTCATTTCTGAAAGCAGGGGGGATCCAGAGCTAAGCCCCTTCTATTGCATAACCTAAAAAAGCTATAAGCAAAGTACCAAAGCGGGGCCCGGTGACTAAGAAATCAATGGGTTTGCGCTTGAATTGAAGTGATGAGGTCGCAAAGAGGGAAGTAGGGCTCCTCTCCTTTTAGTCGAGCTCAATTACATCGATCCTATTGAAACTCCCTCAAAAGGCGACCAGCTTTCAATACTAGTTGTTACGTTACGCTGTCATTTTTTCAATATCATTGAATAGCATGGCCCGGGGCTAAGGTAACTCAAGTGGGAGAGCCGTGTTATGGGTGACCTTATTGCACGGTTCAGAGAGCACTTGTGTATGTGATGCAAGTGAACGTGTACGAAAAAGCTGTCGTAAAGTTTCGTTCTTCGTTCCGTCGTTGACCCTATCTATGTTTCTACGATGGCCCAAGAACACGCTTATTCTTCAGCCGTAGAGAGACTTTTGAATTGCGAGGTACCATTACGAGCTCAATATATACGAGTGTTATTCTGTGAAATAACTCGAATTTCAAATCATTCACTTGCTTTAACTACTCATGCTATGGATGTGGGAGCATCAACTCCGTTCCTGTGGGCTTTTGAGGAGCGGGAGAAATTGTTGGAATTCTATGAAAGAGTCTCGGGAGCCAGGATGCATGCCAGTTTCATACGCCCAGGTGGAGTGGCACAAGATCTGCCTCTTGGCTTATGTCGAGATATTGATTCCTCCACACAACAATTTGCTTCTCGTATCGACGAATTAGAAGAGATGTCAACCGGCAATCGTATCTGGAAACAACGATTAGTAGATATTGGTACTGTCACTGCACAGCAAGCAAAGGATTGGGGATTCAGTGGTGTAATGTTAAGAGGTCGTGCGACATGAAGACATTGATAGCAATATGGGGGAAGTTCCCATCAGGCAACAACGGTTCTGCCTGACCCTACTTAAGCATGCATATTATGTCAGTGAAGACTTGGTGTGAAGCCTTGGAGCTTACGTTAGAAGAGCAAAATCAAGGCCCTGGGCTAGGGTGAGCTGAGGGGGGACAGCGTAAGCGAGCGAATGTGTGTAAGCCCAGTCAAACATGACTGTTCTAGGCGGGGCGGACCACCCACCTTCGAATGGTGTTGGTCCTACGGACCGTGAACGGATTTCGCCTCTGGCCTCTGGGCACGTCGGAACCGCATGAGTTCACCGGGGTGGAGCACGGTCCGCCAAAATCGGCATAGGTTAGGTGCTATTGATGGAACATGGTAAGCCTCTCTTTTTCCATATGGAAGTGCTGCAGGCACATAGAGATGTGGGTAGAGGAAGCCTCAAAAACCGAAGGCCGAGCTGTAGGTCACGTGACCTGCACCGAGTTGGTGGCTGACTGGGCTTTTTCCTGGATCAAAGCAGATCCGCTCGCCTTCTTGTTATCAAAAAGTTGGTCGAATCGGGCGGGCCCCTGCCTCCGAGCGTCGAATGAAATAGGTGGCCGGGCCCATCATATCAAAAGGGGTGTAGAAAGAGAACCCGGCCACCTTTCCCTTATCCCTTATTTTAGGGGCGGGATTCGCCCAAGAACGACCAGTCTTGTGGTGGTACGGAAGGCACGGACTCCGCGAACGTCCCGCGCCCCCTTTTTCTAATAAGGGAAATCAAGCCTCAACCAGAACCACATTCCTTTTGCGTGTGGATGTAGCTAAGTGTCTGACTCTATTGGTCATAGTTTCCTGCTGTTGCGGCTGGTGCTGCGCGTGCGTGAACCAACCCAACAAGAAAGGATGCCTCTCCGGGCATCTGAGAATGATTCGAGCCGTATGAAGGGAAACTCTCACGTACAGTTCTTTTTTTTGGGGGGGGACGGAGGAACCCGACAGGGTCCCCCCACTTTCTTTTTTCGGGCCTAAGTGAAAGTGAAGTGGTGGGCCTACCCATCCCAACCAGGGGTATGCTGGGATTTGCGAAAAGCAGCACCTTACGATGTTTATGACCAATTGGATCCTGACGTACCAGTAGGTACCAGAGGGGATCGCTATGATCGTTACTGTATCCGTATCGAAGAGATGCGACAAAGTCTTCGGATCATTGTGCAATGTCCTAATAAAATGCCTAGTGGCATGATCAAAGCCGATGATCGTAAGCTATGTCCTCCATCACGATGTCGAATGAAACTATCCATGGAATCGTGTGCCGTGTGAAACATAGATCATCGCCGTTCTTAACCGAGACTCAGGTTAAGCTCCGTCTCGGAACCTTGTGGGGTGGGGTTAGGAGTAAAGCATCCCGAGGTTGGCGCATCTCGTTGGGCGTGGAAAAGCATTGGGAACCCACATTTCTTTCTTCGGAGCCTTTTCTTTTCCCGTCCCCCCGCCCCGGCGTAGCGCTTCGAAAAAAAAAACTTCGGAAGAATCAATTGACTTCTCCCTTCTTCATTGATCTGGGGGAAAAGGAACCGTCTACCAGTTGGGAAGCTAGACATCCAGTAAGTGGCTTGATGAGGATAACTAAGCTGACACGCCGGAGTTGGCTGCTGGCACAACAGGGTGGTGCCTTACCGCGCCGCAGGCGAACGCGCGGTAGCGTTCGTGGTGGTGCTTCAGGATTCCAATGTACTGCGTCCAAGATCAGAACGAGCTTGCCGGCGGACCACTGCCGTCCCATTCTTGAGTGAGCTGGAGCGCAGCCATCTTATCCACTGAACTAGCTATCGCTTCGGGTCGAAGCACTCAAATCAAAAGACCGGGAAACGCGGCGACATAGGAACCACGGGACCCCCAACTAGTAAAGGGAAAGCGGAAGTGCGCTCCTGCGCACCAGCTGAAACTTTCCCCTTTCTCTAAAAATGAAAATAAGGTAAGCTTCATAGCTTCAACCTATACAAGGCTTTTTATTTCCTTTTTTTAGGTTGGGTTGCTGGATACGGGATCCTCGTAGTAGGCTGGACCAACATCTAGCCGAGAGAGGGCAGCCTTTAGAAGCAACAGGTTGGGAAACCAAGAGAACGCTTCGCGTTTTCTTATCTTTTTCCCGCCCTAGGAGTAGCACAAAACAAAAAGAGGGATTAGCATTATTGACCCAATGAAAAAGCACTAACACCTTCCTCGTTGGGGCTCCGGGGGAACTGGGAAAACGCTGACGCGACGGGAAACCGGCCACTAGTTACAAAGCTCCAATAAGGTATCGAGAGGGCTATCACAGTCAGGTGCGAAGCAATTAGCCCCTATTGGTAAAGTACCCCTCCTCCTATTTAGGGGGTTGAGGCAAGAAATGGCTTGATGAATCGCCACGCACCGGCCCCATTCACTTGCTTATCGTAGAGGCTGTAAGTACACAGTGCCCCACAACTATTAATAGTATAGTGGGGTTGAAACACCAGACTGCCCGCCCCTTTCTTTCAAGTAGGCCACTTTTTCCGGAACACAGTCCGGGATAACCGTGACCGTGTATATCTCTTCGATGCTTTCATTTCGAAATGCCCGCTTCCACCGCTGTTTCACCTCCCCAAAAGCAAGGTTGGCTTGACGAGCGCAGATGTGGAGCAATAAAACCAAAAATATCTTTCTTGTCCTTCTACTTAAAGGGCAAAGAGAAGCGCTTTTGCTACTGAGAAAACGAACGGTCAGCACGAAGGTTCAAGACTTAGCCGAGCATTAGCGAAGCGTCATTCTCATAGCGAGGCACTTCGAGTTAGCGAAGCGCTGTAGTAGCGTCGAAGCCCTATGTGCTATAATGCTGAGCCAAGGACGCTCCGCCTTATCTATCAGTCAACTGAGTTCTGAACGACCGTGGTAATGGCTTAATCTATAGATGGAAAGCCCTATGATGGGAAACTACCACGTTAGGTTTGGAGAGAGATGGGACCGCTTATGTTATATAATAGGGAGAGCAGATGCAAGCTTTTTTGTTTCAATAACTGGCCAAATGCCTATAGGATCATCGGTCTACTCTACCTCAATTCACCATTTCGAACTTTATACAGAAGGTTTTTCCGTACCAGCTTCTTCTACCTATACCGCAGTTGAAGCACCTAAAGGAGAATTTGGTGTCTTTCTGGTCAGTAATGGAAGCAATCGTCCCTACCGTCGTAAAATAAGAGCACCTGGCTCTGCCCATTCACAAGGACTCGATTCTATGTCCAAACATCACATGCCAGCAGATGTGGTCACCATCATAGGTACTCAAGATATTGTGTTTGGAGAGGTGGATAGATAGGAATTTTCTCGATCAGGACCCTAGCTTTATTGCAAGCCAAAAAGTAGAAATAAGGGGTTATTATTTTTGTTTCTCATACCTATTTTATCAAAAAATGGCAGATCAAATCCTTAACTCCCTTCTGCACTTGATACAAAATATCCATGTTGGCATTCCTATAGTCGTATGGTTGTTGGCCACCTGGCGCGTCGCTCGGTTACGGGGGCTCAATCAGGAAAACTTTCAAGAGCGAGTAGAAGAGAGCGTAGCGGAAACTCTAAAGGAACAGATTTCCACAAAGCTCTTGGATCCTTTATTTATGCAACAGAGAATTCCACTCCCCCCACAAAGGAGTACCTATGATTTGGTCGAGCGAATGGTAGAGCATGACCCAAATAATGTCACGGTCTTAGCCGAAATTTATAACAATTTGGAAAATTTTGGAATTACCAGTCCTTATTATTCAGAAGCAGTCAATATAGCTTTTTCACTCTTTTAATGGCTGGCATCGATTGTACAAGTTCAAGAAGGAATACCAAAACCTAGTTCACTCGCTGAGTCTCTAAGCATCCATGGCTGAATGGTTAAAGCGACCCAACGGTTTTTGTAGGTTCAATTCCTGCTGGATGGACATTGCCAATGGTAAACTTCCTCTCACTTTAGTAAAGCAAGATCGTTCCTATCTCTTGACTGAGACAGCACCCGTGGGAGGCGGTAGTGAGGGAAAGATCGATTGTTTGATTTACCCACCCGCCCTTGATCTTTGGCTTAGCCACGCGTACCGAGTCGAAATCCGGACAAAAGAATTGTTCACCCAGCAAAACTCTAGCTATTGACTTGGATGTGTCCTCACTCACAAGACAAGTCCCATTTTGATACAAAAGTATGCCCAAGAAACGAAAGTTTTCATGATCTTGATGCTTTTAGTTTTAGATTGAATTTCCATAGGCAAGCCATACTAGCCTGATCCTGGGACTCCTCTCTACGTGATTTGATTTGAAGATAGGGTTTGTTCCCAGCCCTTACTGATCTACGAGATTTGCAGATCTTTGTTTGAAGGCAGGTGCAAAGAAATGGGACAAGATAAGATCAGCAGTTCGCGTTGACGGACGGAATCGGAGAATGAGAAGCCTACAAAACCGGAAGCCCTTTTTCAGCTTTTAGGGAAGCTAAGGAACGTAGTATTCGGATTGGACTTCACTGAAGATATTTTTTTGCCCGATGTGAAGGAAGAAGAAGTTTCAAGTAAAGTCTTAAAGAAAGGTAGAAGAAAGTGGGAATCCGGTAGCCTTGTAGGGTTCATTTCCGAAGATGAAGGAGTGAGTCCACTTGACCCAGTGAAAGATGTTCCGGAACGATAGCCACTCGCGGAGTTTGGTGTGGTAGCTCGAGCCAAGAGAAAAAAGCACTCGATCATCGGATCGGTGAGGGCTTAAGTAAAGAGAAGCGGCGGATCAAAGATCGGAATACCTTCCTTTAACAGCTAGAGGTGGATTGAATGAGAGGCCGCTATTTGCTTGCTTCTCCTGTTCGCTCTAGTTCACCTGGTTTACAACGGTCTGTTTGCTAGGTTTTAGACGAGGGCTAAGGGCGAGTCAACCCTCTTAGCAGCTCTTTCCTAATTAATCAGCTTTTGTGCTCTCCGCGGAAAGACTTTGAAGAATTCCACCAACTACTGATCTCATGAAAGGGAATACAGTTAAACAAGACTTTATTTCTCTTGCACCACGCCGGAACGTATGGACACTGCCTAAAGTTAAGTAAGAAGGAATCGGGGGCTAGCTTTCCTGCTTCTGTGCTTCTTATTAAGAAGATAGAAAAGATATAGCTATCTCCCGTATCTTTAGAGCGTTTCACTCGTTTAAGGAAGACTCATACAGCCTAAGAAAACAGGGTTTACGAACAGGGGTTATTCCCATATAGATGTGACTTTTATCCCGCTAGTCTGTCACGTAGTTCAAGCGTGAAGTCTTTCTTTTTTGCCTATGCCTTTTCCCTAAGCATGCATATCCGGCTGACATAGGTGTCAATTCAAGAAAATTGTGTAAGTAAAAGTCAAGATAAAAGTGTTTTCTTTCACTTAAAGCTGAATGAAGATATCCTGTCGAAAGTCTTTTCTTTATTAAGTGACAATTTCAAAGGCATCCCTCTAAATTTCCGATATAGCAGGTGATCCATAAGAGACTGGATTAGCATATATAAAGAATAGACTAAGGGAACTATGAAAGATCGATCGATATTAAGATAAGCCCCGCTCCCTAAGGGGCCCCTCTCTGAGTTGGTCTGTAAAGAACTCGAGTGAAAGGAGTAAGGTCTCAGATACCCTCTAACGACAGTTAGGTGGCAGAGAGTTTTGGAAGTTGTCGATTACCCAGAATGGGTAGCTAATAGAGTACCAGTCCCCAAGAAGGATGGGAAAGTCAGGATGTGTGTGGATTATCGAGACTTAAACAGAGCTAGCCCAAAGGATAATTTCCCATTGCCTCATATTGATGTGCTAGTTGACAATACTGCAGGACACCACATGTTCTCTATCATGGACGGATTCTCAGGATATAATCAGATCAAGTTATTCTGGGATGACAAGAAGAAAAACATGCTTCATCACCCTTTGGGGAACCTTTTGCTATAAGGTGATGCCTTTCGGATTAAAGGCCACATACCAAAGGGCCATGGTCACTCTATTCCATGACCTCATGCACAAAGAAATGGTTGAATATAGGTACAGGACTGACTAGGGTAGAAGACTTTCAGAAAGGTTACAACCCTGATCTCCTTCCCCCTTTATTTCCATCCGATCAGCCAGTTGCAGAAGAAGCTCAGCTTAAAGGCAAGTTAGACCAATAGAGTTCTAAAAGTTCTTTAGATGGCAGTTGCTAACCATAGAGTTGAATTGAGTTGCTAAGGCTATTTTCAAGTTCTCTTTGGAGTTTACTTAACATCAAGTTCCTGCAAACTAGGTTAAGAAATCCTGTGGGCAAGACAGCCAGTGAGAGGTCTTTCATGGACTAGATCCCAGCAGATAGCGAGATTCTTACTGAGAAAGTCACGTTTAATGATGAATATGGAGGATTATCCACCGGAAAACGCCTTCCCTTAGAAGGCTATATAGAGCCCTTAAGAACGAAGTAAGACATTCTCTGGTAGTCACGTAGTAACCCAAGATAGTGAAGAATTTATGGCAGTGAAAACTATATCTGTCTAAAGGTGATGGATGGGCACAAAACCTATCCCATGTTCTAAATGAATCTATCTTTCCAATAGTCTGAGAGCGATGAACTGACCTTTGTGGAAAAACTCTTTGATAAACCCTGATGATTGAAACTGGCCACACAAAGGAGAGCCCGAAAGAAGA
Organism: Erythroxylum hondense; assembly: GCA_029829435.1. Taxonomy (NCBI): domain Eukaryota; kingdom Viridiplantae; phylum Streptophyta; class Magnoliopsida; order Malpighiales; family Erythroxylaceae; genus Erythroxylum; species Erythroxylum hondense. The sequence continues at coordinate 25,246 of JANKYF010122936.1, read as the reverse complement.
GGAAATCGAAGAGCGAACGTACGTTGGATATGTAGAGGTACACATATGTAAGGTCATTAAACTGCTCAACCTTACCCCTTAATGGTTGCATGACGATCCCATAAAGAAAATAGATGGATTGTCAAAAAAGACTACCTAATAAAGATCAAATGCTTAATCCATAGGATCAGCGATTAGCAACTGAGACCGGCCAATGGCAATGGGTGACAGATTTGAATCGAGATTAGCTTGGCTACTTTTCCGCCCTATAGGAAGATTAGCTTCACTGGTTACTTTTTTCGGCATCCGTCCAGAGATCTAAATACGATAATCCAACCCCTGGGTGAAGCGAAGTCAAGTTTACAGCTTCTGGTGGAGTCTTCTCTAAAGCGACTGGGGGGCAGGTTCTCTAAACCAAGCCTTTCCTTCTGTTCTTATAGCATAGCCCTTGCTTGGGCATAGTTTTGTGCTGAACAAGTCAATGACTACTTCCTTTTTCCTTTCGCCGGTTTTATAGAAAGTGTTCCGGGAGTGTTATCCGCGTAAGTTTTGGATTTCTTTTGTTATGATATTTTTTTTGCCTTGCCCCTTGCGTCTGCTCTTACATGCAAAATATCCTCGAAATTACGTAGGTGATTCACTTGCTGTAGACGGACTTGCTTGGTTTACCGGAGTGAATTTCAGTATAGGTGGGATGGAGACAAGTACTCACTCTCCTGGCTTTCGGGCAGCTAGTTGGCCTTTTAGATGGAGGGTTAAAAGACCTTTCAGTGGCCTCTAGAAGCCCAGTTATCGGATCTTCCTTAGCTTCTGAACCCGGTTCTTTCTTGCTATCTCTCTTTCTGTTAGCAGATTAAGCCAAAAAAGACGGTAAAATGAGACTTTTTACAAGAGGGAAGTGAAGAGGGAATGCTTTGTTAGTACACCAAGGCTTCTGGCTGATCTGGTCTCACTGGATAGTTTTTAGACTTCGAGGGATGCGTAATAAAAGAGTAATAAAAAGATGTGAACATGAAGACAGAGCTTACCCTACCAGGAAAGGAAGCTCTTGGAAGTTTCCCAAGCATACCTCTCTTCCAACTTCTCTTTTCTTTTGCGAGCTAGTCCAATCATTCAATAAAGGGCGAGGCTAGAACCAGCACATTAACTCACCTCTATGATCTCCCTATCACATCTTGGTTCAGCAGGCTGGCGGGTTGGTCTTCTGCTGCTCTACTGATTCCGAGCTCTATCTCCGGGTCGTCCGCGCACCGGTCCCCTTCCTACGCAAGGGTCGATGTAATTGAGGGTTTTCTTTCTCTTCCACTGAAGAAAGAACGAAGAGGCTAAAAGAAAAAAAAGAGGCTCGCTGGAATGCTTGAAAGCGACTTGGCACACTGAACCGAGAACGTCCTACTGCTTTGACTCACTCCCCTTAGCCTTTTCTCTTGGGTGGACTAAGATCGATCGATCTATCTTATATGTTCTTTCCTCCCCAGATCTCCTAAAAAGCATTGAACACTTTCTATATCCGAGAATGTCTATCCTGACTTCGTTCACTTTCTAACTTTACTTTGACTCGACTTCTTCTGTCAGAGACCTATCTTCGGCTAGCGGTGACCGGCGAAAGCACCTTTTGGCTTGGCGGAGCTTTCTTGATCCACTATACTACTAATAGATAATAGAATAAGAAGTTCACTTTTCTTTTATTATAATCCCACTCAAAGAAAGATGAAAGGTTGGTTGGCAGTAAAGGCTATTCCGGGAACTGCTAGAAGTAGCCATGTAGGCAACTGAACCTAATTCCTATTGAATTGAAAATGAAAAAGAAGCTGCTTGACCGAATAGGGCAAGGAGTGGCTACTAGATAGAAAATCAGTTCCGAGACTAAGAGATTGGGCTATCGGCCGGTATCAGTTGAAGTCAACAAAGAAGGAAAGCCTTCCCACAATCCAAAATTGTCAGGTGAAAAGAAGATAGATGACTGAGAGTCACGGGATTTTGAAAGCGCCGCATCTAGCTCAGCAGCTTCTTCAAAAGAGATGACGGATACAGAGCGGTTACCACTTGTAGGCTCATTCACCAACTAGGACTTGCGGGCGAGCTACCTGCTTCTCTCTCCAACTCCGCGTAGTCCCAAAGAAGCTAAACGACCTCTACCTAATGGGCTAGCTCAATTCCATCGATCCCCGGTTTTTTAGTCGAGCATCGCTTTTCCCCCATTGGTCTTACCTCTACAACCCTTGGACTATCTAACTAAAGAGCTGTCTTGTCTTTTCATTAAAGCAATCGGTCGTGCTGTCATCCGGAATATGTCCCTAGTTTGGTGAATCTCTCCCGTGCGTCTTCGCTAGGGCAGAGCGCTCATTCCTTTTTGAAAAACTTCCCGGAGAATCTTTCGTACTGTATCGATCGGTCATCCGTGAACTCTCGCATTAGCGAATCGATTTTCTGTTTAGCTTAGCTCATCCCGCTTATCTCCTGTTGTTAACAGGGAAAAGGTCCCTCTTCTAGTCGACCCGGAAGTGATCTCGCTACCTTAATTGAATCCCCATTTATCTTTCCTCTCTTTGCGAAAGACACGCAATTTCCTTCTCTTCCATTCATCTCATTCACTCTTTAGTCGGATCTAACTTGAGCTCTTGAGTTTCTGCTATCAAGCGAGCTTGCTTTTGAGTTCGCTTTTCACTACTCTGAATCTCTATCGCTTTCACAGAAACCAAGGGAACCCAGAGAGAGGAGTTCACACCGACCGCTACCCTCTTCTTCAACAAAGGCGGATCTAGAACTGTCACCTTTCTATTGTATTGAATAGAGAGATAGAGTCCAAGTCAAGCCAAAAAGGCTACTCTTCGAAAGCCTCTCTATTTTATTACCGTGGGAGGTTTTCGATTCCGCCCTTCCTTTTTTATAATCTTTCTCTACCCAATAATCTTTCTATACCCACCGTCTTATATAGCAGGGGGTAGGCCGACAAGACGTTAATCGCTTATTCCGGCCCCTATTATCTTAATTCCAAAACAGGAAGTCACAGCTTACTCTCTTTCTCGAGGTTCTTCCTATTCACATCCAACTTGAGGAATGATTGTTTCCAGCTTAACATTTCTGGCAGCTAGTTTCGGTTGTAAACTCCTAAATCCATTGAATCCGGATTCTCCTCTCCTACTGGCCTTACTAAAACTAAAGCACCAAGACTTAGCCTAGCTAGCACAGAACAGACACCATAGGAAAGGGCACACCAAACCATTTTGGAACAAGGTCACCCTCACCACAGACAGAAGGGAAAGTCTAATGAGAATGAGATCGACGGTCTTTTTCCTTTCTCTATTCTATAAAGAAAGAATC
>JANKYF010122936.1:0-16843 GCA_029829435.1 Erythroxylum hondense | reverse complement strand
AAGTAAACTACCTTCTTTTCTTCGTTAGTTTCCTTTTTTTTACTCAAATTTATATAATTCTACTTTCAAAAAGAAAATGTTATCGCCTTTTCTTATTATTCTTATATGGATTTATATATATAGGTATCATTCTATTTTCCCAACTTCTTCGAGTCTTTTTTTATGAACAGGTAAGCTTAAGTCTGCTATCAGGTTTATACTTGACTTCTGGCAAAGCTCACGCAAAGCTGAGCGAAAAGCCTTATTATCCGCACCGCGAAAATTCCATGACATGATCTTCCAATTTTAGAAAAAAAAAAATAAGAAGAAAAAGAGACAGAAGTCAATAATAAAGAGATTCGATTCATTCGTGGACAGGGCTGTAACTTTTCTATTTTACATTCTAAACTCTTTCGGTGCGACGATCCACTTGAATTGGTGTTATCTTTCTCCCTTAGAACAGTGTGATTTCATGCTGGAAATGTTCCCTGATCTGCTGTGAAAAAATAGTGACATTCTTTTTATAGGATAGTTGTAGATCGCTTTTAGTGATGCCAAAGGGCGCCTTTTCAAGGCTAAGGTGGTTAGGAGAATCGCCCCGGAAATATGAGTGGAGTGGATCGGATCCGTTTCTTTATTTATGTCACCACTCGATTGATTATGGTAGCTGTCTGTCTGATCCTAGCACGGTCGTATCCGAACTAAGCGCTTGCCTTGTCTCAGGTTCCCGGCTTGGTTTAGTCTTTCTTTCGAAGAGCGAAGACCTTTGGCACTTAATCTAACCACACCTTTCTTAACTGAATTATTTCCTGACTGACATGCTTTTTTCTCTCTCAGCTAGAATTGGGTGCCACAGCTTCTACCTCGAGTGGCTCTTCGCGGCTTGCAAAGCGTGCTTGACTTGTCTCAAAGAAGAGTTTGATCGGCGAGGCCAGCGAAGGATCCAAGTCTCAAAGCGAAGCCAGCACGGGTGTTGCCCCCGAATCCATTCAAGGGACTCCCAAACCAAGCCTGCTGTAGCCAACCTAGCGCACTGCACCACAGAGGCAGAGACGGACATTTCTCTCGATTCCTCTGTTTGACCATCTTGCAGATCACTCGATCTCTCAAGCATTGTAGTTGCATCACATACGAAATAAGTGCCGACCCGCGCAAGTGAACTAGGACGCTTACCATTCTGCCGTCGGTCAGTTATTCAGCTAGGCAGGGTATCAACGGTCTAACTACGAAAGATTGATTGCAACGCTTCATCCCACACTCTTTCTTCTTTCGCCTAATAAGGGAAGCTTTAGCTTACTTCGAAAGCTTTTCAAATCACATAAGGCGGACCCGGTAACATTAGAGTTGATAAAGTGCGTGCCACATTATGACATCCAATAGCAGAGAAAGAAAGCTTGCATCTCCGTCTTGGCTCGAATCCTTCTTATCTTTCTCCTACAAGCCAATCATGCAGTCTAGCTCTACTTTACTACGATTTTTTCTTGCTATTGTTTTGTTCGATCACAAACAGTCAAACTAGCTACCGAAAGAGAGAGACTCAATCCGTTACCATGACTGATAGGATGATCAAGCAAGGCAATGATAATTGTTCCGCTTCTTCTGTTAGTTAGAGAGTAAGGGATGATCTCGGATTTCAATCCAAGGCATGGTCCCATTGAAAGCCCATGGAAAAATTCCCAATTCGTGTTATCCCCCGAAGCGAAGAAAAAGGAATAAGAATGACAATCCCTAGCCGATTCTCCTTTGTTGCCTTCTATCTTCTTCCCCCGTAATAAACAGCAAGGGTAATGATTTCAAGCAGCAATTCCGGTACATCAATAACCGAGTGGAATAAGATTTTTTTTTTAAGTCGTATTCCCGGGGATAAAGAAAATGACTCTTTCTTCAGAAATCGTATCCATAGCTTAGTCGCTAGTACGGAGACTGCACCGCAAGGGCAGAGAAGTAGTTTACTTGTGAAAACTTCACTCGTCTTACCCTGAAAACTTCACTATAGACTGCTTTCTTAGCCAATAACTCTATCTCTGAGAAGTAGTGCTATGAGGAGGCTCTTTCCTTCTTTCGTCCCATCGAGTAAATACCCGTCAATCGTAGACAAAAGATACTATTTAATGCTAATAGGTAAGGAGTATGAATCATTTACCAGGCTAGCTCCGACTTGAAATCGAGTTCTTTCACTTCTAAATGATTCTTAGATCGGACTTTGCCGGGTGTTCAGGAATCGATTTTTTTTTACATATCCTTTTAAGAAAAAATTCCCCGGGTTCTATAAAGCGCTCTTTGATGAGAAGCCCTGTGATGCTTGATCTGACCGAACTGGGTCTAATGGAAGACCGCTAATAAGGAGATTTCCAGGTTCTATTAATAAGGAGATTGTTGCTTCATCAATCATCCTAGGTCTATGAAAAGCAAGGCAGGCTATAGACTGTGAGTAGACTGCATTTGTCGGCCTTACGACTGCTACTGCCCCTTTGAAGTTGAATTTCTTTTTTGATTGGAATCTCAAGGATTGGATTCGGTCCTAACTCTCCCTGCTTTCAAGAGAATGATTGAACTTCAACTTTCTTCCTCAGAACAGAACCCGATGCTAGGCCAAGTCCCTCAGCCTGACCGTTAATCAGGAATACTTGGCCAATGCTATCGAAAAGCATCTCGCAATTCATTTTATTACACATTTCGTAAATGGCACTATGCTTCCTTGCGCCCTGGCCTAAGCCTAAGACCTTGGTCATTCTTACTTTGCTACTTATGTAATTAGATTCGAAATAGTCAATTGGCAATCATCTTCAATGATTCTTTGCTATTTCCTCCCTTTTTGTCTGATTTTCTTATGCCTTATTGAATTGAGTTTTTTCACAAGGGAGTCTTAATCTGTTTTGCTACTAGATACCTATTCCACTTCCCTGGCTCGAAAGAAGGAGGAAGCTTTGAATGCTAAAAAAGGATTGTCTCATTCGTAGACGTTGGCGAATCGCGAAAAGAGTCTCTTCTTTGGTAAGAAGCATTTCAATATTTGTAGCTAAGAAGAAAGAGATTACTTGCTAAGAGAGTCGAGATACTGACTTGCTTAGTCTTATACCTTTCGTGCCCCTTGGCCAGTTCCACTCCTCGTACCCTATCGTTCCAAGTACTAAGCTCTACCTTGCTCTAGTTCTCTAGCTATCGAAAAAAGTATGGAGCTATTACGCGATCACTATTTCGCTCGTTCTCTCTATCTCGTTCCTCTTATTCCACGCTTAATGCCCTATGGTCGAGCATCTGAAAACCTGGGAAACCAATCTTTCGATCTCGGAAGCATCTAAAGCGTTTTTTTTTTCTATCGTCTATCGGGTGGGGTGGTAGTCCTAAATGAAATGGCTTACCTAACCTTATAGGAAATATGTTTTATAGGGCAAAATCAGGGGTTAGTAAGGGAGCAGGCAGATAGGCTTAATCTGAACTCACTTTTGGAGCGAAAACGTGATTCCTATATGTTTAAGATAAGGTAGATTGTCCTTGCTTCGGAAGCAGCTACAACAAAGACTACTTATGGACCTTAGATCACTAAAGGATCAGGGATAATCAATCGGCTGATTACAGAGATGCAAGAGCTCTACAAGCAAATCTGGAGAATGAAGAGCTGGCTCAAAGGCTGATGCGATTATCCTAAAACGGGGAAGGCTGAGACGATAGGCTTTGATTCATCAGTTTTAGACTGAAGGGCTATGGTGCTACACCCGGAAGAAAGCTCGATATGATATTCTGACTTTCCTTTCAGGCTAAAGGAAAGCAATTCGCCAAGCTAATTGAGTAAGTGAGACGAGTGCAACCATTTCAGGTTTATATTGGATGAATAGAGTCTTTCATACTTTGAATATCCTGAGAGACTTCGATGGCTTAGAAAGGCTTACTGGAACAAAAGATCCTTCTTTTTTACGTCGTGAAGGGAAAGGCCCTCAACTAAGGGACAAATGAAAGAGTAAAGTAAATCAACACTTAAAACACTCGAATAAATATACCGAAGCTAGACGGACTAGACCGCTTGAAGGCTAAGAGAGAGGTGGAAAAACGTAGGCTGTTTGGATTGCATACGGGGTAGTAGATGGAAAGCAAAGGAATTTCATGGGGCCATTCTATTACACAATCACCCAGAAAGCAAAAAACAATCAGTCCTTGTTCTGAGAGTTCAAAAAAAAAAGTAAGTAAGAGGATATAAATTGGACATTGTTCGTGACTCGACTGAAAGGAACCTCGCCAAAAAGGGGAACAATTTCTCACTAATCTAGAAAATCTCCATTTTTGAAATATTTGGCTTTAAGGATGTGATACCAAAGCCCATCACAGCCTTGGAGCATGCGCCAAGCCAACTTCATGAACATAGCCTCATTTACCACCTCCGTTTTCCTTAATCCCAGACCTCCTAAGTTTTTGGGTTTGCATAACGTGTCCCAGGGCAGCAGATGGAGTTTCCTTTTCCCATTAAGCTCCCCCCAGATGAACTTTCTGCTAGCCATGTCAATGTTCCTACATACCCCAGTGGGCAATTTCGTAGACTGCATAGTATAAGTGGCTATAGTGGACGCAGCAGATTGCACTAAAACAGTCCTGCCGGCCATAGAAAGTTGGCTCATTTTCCATCCTGCTAGTCGCCCTTGCACTCTGTTAGAGAGCTCTTCATAGATAGCCTTGGTGACTCGTCCGTGTAGCATGGGAACTCCCAGATATTTCCCCAGGTCAGACGTTAGTTGCATTCCTAATTTGGAGGAGATGATCCACTTTTTCTGTCTTGGAGTGTTAGGTGAGAGCCACACCCGAGATTTCTCGAAGCTAACTCTCTGCCCTGACGCTTCACAGAATTGATGCAAACAGCCCAGCATAACCTCATCCTGGGCTTCCGATCCCTCACCCATGAACAGGAGGTCATCAGCAAAGAACATGTGTGAAATTAAAGGGCCTCGTGTCCCTATTCTGATTGGCTTCCAGTTCCCATCACTCACTAGCTGCGCTATCAAACGACTCAGTTTCTCAACACACAAGACAAATAGATACGGGGACAATGGGTCCCCTTGGCGGATCCCCCTGCTAGGACTGAATTCGGGTTTCTTGTCTCCATTCCAAAGTACAGAGAAGGAGGTGGAAGAGACTAGATTCATAACCAAGTTAACAATGTTAGCTGGGATGTTGGATTCGAGTAAAACCTGGTGTAGAAAGGCCCACCGGAGCCTGTCCTAGGCTTTCTCCATGTCCAATTTGATGATCATAAAGCTTTTCTTGCTCCCTCGTTGTCTAAGAGTGTGGACTATCTCCTGTATGGATATAATGTTGTCGACACCTAACCTCCCGGTGATGAAGCTACTCTGGTTCTTGCTAATCAGTCCATCCATCCATGGTTTGATCCGTTGGACCAGCACCTTGGAGATAACTTTCAGAGCTACGTTACATAAAGCAATAGGCCTGAAATGTCTTAAAGTCTCTGGCCTCTCCACCTTAGGAACAAGGGAGAGAAGGGTTTGGTTTAGGGAAATAGGAAACTGACCAGTTTCAAAAGCTTTTTTAACAAGGGTTATTAAGTCTGGTCCAACCACAGCCCACTGTTTCTGATAGAATGCTGGAACATAGTAGGAAAGGATGTGACTAAGTCCAAAACTTCAGTGAACTTAACTCCCCCTTTAGAGACCCAGTTTACTACCACCACTTCTTTGCTTCTGCGGGTTCCTTAGGACCCACTTCTGCACCATGCGTGCACGGTGGCGGGCTCGACACACGTTTGGTTGGAGAGAAAGAACCCAGAGGAGCGACCAGTTGATCGAGTACACCAGCAGATCAACAGCCCACATCTTATCTTCTTCTTTGTCTAGAGAATCGTCGGGCTTAACCGAGACCAGACATCTGCTTTTACTACCATTGGTTTTGTTCGTCGTGGCCGTGTCCACACATACGGCTATTTTAGACGTCCTCTCGAAAACGAAAATTGGAAGTGGTCTATAATTCACTTAGTACTCGGTATAACTCATGCGTGAAAGAAAGCCCTTTACACGCGGCGCTGAATGAAACTTTTACAGAATTCCTTTCTCCCGGCTTACTATTCTTTGGCAGAGGGGTTGTCGGGTGAACAATATGATTCGAAAGAGGAATAAAAACCTAGCGCTCGAGGCAAGGTAGGAATGCTCGGGCTGAGCAAAGACTTCAAAGTCAGTTCAGGCTGACTTCTAAACTAACCAACAGAATTGAATCGAGAAAGGGATGCTGCTTGCCTTTCCGGAGTCCAAGAGGCCGATGCAGATCGACAAGTAGACGTTTCCTAAGCAGGTCCATACTGCCGGAGTTGCTAAAATGGAATAAGAAAATACGTTACTTGTCGACGACGATGAATGAATAAGGGAAACCCGGATTTGCCCAATATAGCATCTCCGTTAATCGTATTGAGCTAATCTCCGCACCGAGAAGTCATTCACGTCCGAAGCCGGAGGTTCGTGCTCAGTCTCAAAAGATCGTTCAGCACACTGGAACCAGGGACACCGTAGGAAGCTTCTTTGGAAGGCTTATTGCTTTCCGAAGCACAGAACCCTTCTTTGGCTGGCCATGCTTGGCCGACTGCCTACTTTCTTATCCCATCCACCGCCCTTCATCTAACTGCTTTAGTCAAGCAGTCACGTGCCTCTTCCATCCGTTCGGTCTTCGCTCTCAACGCAAACGGTAGTCAGTCCGTCCGCGGGATACTGATCCGGCTATATCCACAAGTTCCTTACGAGGGACCATTCGTGTTTAAGTTAGCATTACTCCGCAAGGAAACCCGAAAGACAGGCCTGCTTGCTTAAAACCTAGTTTAAGAGGGGCTAGGTGCCTCGCGGACCAAAAGACAAAGATAGAGAAAGGTGATGATAGAAATGCTAGCTAACAATCGGATGATCCACTCTCTTTATTTCAATTCTCAATCATCGATTTGTGTTTGAGATTAGAAGACCACGCGTCGACAAAGGCTAACTTGACCTTCCGCCCCGGGGACGGTGAAGGACATTGTTGAACGCTCACCCTACCAAGGGGTTGCATTTCTTGCCTCTCGGAAGGATCCTCGAACCTATTTTTGGAATCCTCCCATGATGGTGCAAGTGCCTCGTGCCATATCAGCATGCCGCCTACGCTACCACAGCTTATCAGTCTCGTTCAAGTACATAGTGGCAGTTCCTCTTTGATTTTGGCCTCTTGATCTTTGATTCGAGAGAAAACCCGCCAAGACTAATAGACAAGTAGGTCAAGAACACGAAGTCAGAACTAGCAGGTCTTTTATCCTATATAAATAGGCAAACTCGCCAAACAGATCAATGACTCCAGCTCCAAGCCGAAGGGACTTGTGAAGCTGCTACACTCATCAAAGATTTCGAAACTCGCCTCAAAACCTGTGTGGTAGCATTACCGGTGCAAGTTTATCCTCTTTGGTTGCGGGCCTTAGCTGGATCAGTGGGTGGAATCGAAGTGTAAATAGGAGTGTTCTACTCCGAATCAGGTGGCCTTGGGAGCTCTTTAGTTAGGTAACACAAGGAAAAAGCCTTGTTTGTAGGCTGCAGGGGCTAATCCAATTCAGTGCTTATCGTAAGAGATGACACTTTTTTGAATGCTTTCTCATGGTCACTGATTCCCTAACTTGGTTTCGAAAAGCCAGCGCCCAAAGGTGCTCTATTGAGCTGGTCACCGTCAGGAGCCAACAAAGGAAGTCATGGACTGATCGCTTGGAGCATTCAATTGCATGAGAAAGGTCGATCTCAATTGTCCATGTAATGTGAGGAAGCAGGGACCAGACCCGCAATAGGCATCTTCCATTCATCTCGATTTGGGTTTTTCCGTACCATATTTTGATCTCCCTCTTCTTCCAACGAAATAGTCTCACTTCTCACATTTCCTCGCCGAGGTGTTGTAAATGCGAGTTTACAAACAAATGCCGTCGGTAGTCCTTTCCGCTCAGTCCTTCCTTTCGGAATAGGGCTCCGTTCGACAGTCAAATCGGCCAATTTCAGTAAGCGGATTTAGGGCTTGGCTTGCTTGGGTTAGCTTCCTTACTTGCCTCACCTGGGCTATCAAGTCGGTACAGGTCATACAAGAAAGAAGATGATTTTCATGCCCGGACATTGCCCTATGTCCCACTCGCTGATAGGACTGACTGACTAATAGGATCGGAAGACTGACTGGTTGGCTCACATAAGACCAGTACCAAGCCAGTAGCGAGCAAGAGAACCTTGATTTTCTTTAGAACTAGGATGAACTAAAGTGACGTGAGGGAGAAGGGATGGATCAGCTGGAACTGCTTGTTGCACAGTGGATGATCGGATAGTTGCGGATAGCTAATCCCTCTTTCAACGAGAGTTGTTCTCTTACTTACTCTTAGTGCTGTGCGAGCCTCGGTTTCATTTCTTCTTCTTCTAAGGCAGCTAGCTAGGCCTGTTGAGAGCTCAGGATTGGACGAAACCCTGACGATTGGACTATCGAACAGCTGTTGGTGGGGAAGAATCTCCTTTCCCTTGATTGCTGCGGGCCTTCATTGCTGAAACTAGACTGGCTAGGACCACTAGAGGGGGCAGACTACCAGGACTAGTGACATCCGCTTCCCAATAGGAACACGGAACTGCAACTGCGGGGTTAGCTTCCCCTACTTCCTTAGGATAGGATGGCCTATTGCCTATTTTTGGAAGCAAGAAAAGGTATTCAGCAAGAAGTGTGGAAGAGATCCTGCTGTTAACGAGGAAATTCATTGGCGAGACCATCACACCTTTTACAGTCAATTCAATAAAATCAGTGTACTACGAAAGATCTTTTTTTGACTCGCTATCGCTATAAAGGTTACAACCGGCGGCATTCAAAAGGAAGGTTATTACATCAGTAATTAGAGCGATGCCCCTTGCTTTGCAAAGAGTTGAGTTCTTCCTCTTGAGCGCAGGATAGCCACTGACTCTTCCGATTAATTAAGATATAGGACAAGCCAAAGCCAACGCGTCAAAGTCAAGTCAGGTTCAGCAATCGACGTAACTGGTTCAAATACCAGAAGCTAGGTCATAGAAGGTAGATTCGATTCGACAATCTTAAGTAGTTGAGTTAGCCCTTGCCGGGATACGAGACTGTCAGCCTCAGCTAATCACTAGCTTCTGAAATCATAATATCGTCAAGTCGGAGAGGAAGAAAAATGCCATCATAGAGGGATCAGCATGTAAACTGGAAGGGCTAGGGAACTCCTTTAGCTCCAGAATGATTTAGAATGAGAGTTAGGGTCGATCGGGGGAGCCGTACCTCTTAGATGACCCAAGCAAGTCAGTAAGCTATTGGATTTGGATTGGATGGATCCCCAGTCCCTGCTAACTGTAGTTACTGAAGGTCGAGTAGTAGACGGGCGAGGCCCACTGTTATAATTGGGAGGGAAAATCCAATCCCTTGCTGCAAGTCATCTGGTGGTGAATCATCTTGACTATCTAAAAATATGTTAGAAAATCACAGAACGCTTCGCATTGGCTAGCTTGCTTGGCCGCACACATATAGATTCAAATAGCCCAAAAAAGTAGATTCCGTGGGTTGGATTACTGATTTTTGCGATGATTCAAAAATGTCAAGCTTCACAAGGAAATATCATATAATGACGATAAACGACCAAGTCGTCACTTTCATCTACATATAGAAAGTGCAATCGAGCAAGCAGTCTTTTATGTAGTACGATCAATCAAGCCTACCGCTGATTGCGCGGCCATTGATTTTTCATTTCTTTCGGCTTTTAATCGAGATTGGGTTAGTGTTCATTTTTTTCTAAACTATTGGGATATCAAAAATCTTCCTATGTTTGCAAGAATACGGTGTTTGAAGGGTAAAAGTTCAGAGGCTTCCTGGAGGAGGAACTCATCTTCCTTTTGATAAGATGATAAGAGTTTCGGTATCGCTCTTCGCCAAGTTATAGTAGTAATTCTGCCTATCCCGACCATTCCGAAGAGTCGGCAAAAGCCCATATGGGCTGGATATCTTCAATACAACAAAGTAGTAGGTAGGAAAAGCCTTCCCGATTTGTAGGAGTTGGCTCTACTCGTGTGCTCGAGAGAACTCCCACCCGAAAGGCCTTAAGTTAAGCGCGAAAAGCTGCGGAAGCAGCGAAATCAAGCATTTCACCAGAGAAATACATTGATCAAAGAGCAGACCCCTAAGAACGAAGGGAGTGGTTCGATTCCCTTTAGCGGGACTTCAAAGCGTTACGCTCGTGCTTCTTTCGAAGAAGCTAGCTAGCGGACTCATTCAATACCCCTATCTATTGAGCTACCTTTGTTTCAATTGGATACTCCTACTCTGTTGAAGCCTGCCATGGAAGGGACAAAGCTCCCACTTTGTCAAAATATTGGACAGTTTTTTATAATTTTAAGCATAAAGGCAATGATGACGAATGGAAGCACTTTTACCACAAGCAATTGAAGAGAAGTCCACCTTCAGGTGCAGAGGGACCTGGATAAATGTTAACTGGGGAGGCCTCTTTCTTACACTCCGAATTCGCTGAAAAAACGCTTAGATCTTTTAAAGTTATTTTATTTCATGCAGTTCCTTCTTTGCCCCTCGGTTCACCTTTGTTGCTAGAGATAGCCGGTTGGCTTTGCCAACCGGGATAGGATGCCGCGACAAAAAATCCAGTTGGAGTCTATCGGAGAGCAACTACAAAGCAAATGGGGCTGATTAGAGAAGGGACTTTTTTATCCTTCACCACTGGTACACTTATTTGTTCTTGGTTAGCGCTCATTTTATCCTTGTATACGCTACTGTGTTCGTCCTTCTTCTCGCAGAAATTTTATATCAGAGTCATGTAGTCCCATTTTCTGGCTGCAGGGCCCGGCCCAAGTAGTCAATGGTTGCTACCGCTCTCTGCGCTTCTATGTACCATTTTTAGTCAAAATAGATGCTGGGCATATCTACGGACCCGACGAAGCTGACGTAATTCTATCCATAGCTGTCTGTACCGCTACCTCTATCCAGCAGATCCAGCGCCAACCGATCTATACCTAGCTTTGTCCGGCCCGGCCGGGCCAACCCACGAAAGCATCCAATCTTTCAAGAGCTGTATGCCAGGCCGCAGATCCAACACTCCGCCTGGAGGGCAACCACCAAAGCACCTTCCTACAGTACACCTTCATCCGGGACACGTACCTGCATTAAGCCCTTCCATCGATGTGAGCGCGTCACCAGATAGTCAAGTTGAACCGCTTACAGCGCCTTCATCCCCTTCGGTCGATCAACCCTATAAGACGAAAGCAGCTAAGAGTTACACTACCTCACCTGCTGATGCGGATTCTAATTCCGATTTCAATAAGCCCAACTCCGCTACCTCGGATTAAGATATTTTGGAAGGAGCTGGAAATCTAGCCAGATATTTCGTTGTTGGACGATAAAAAAAAAACACTTTTGTTTCCAAACCTTCCCTGAATCCCGATCTTCCACTGCCTTCCTCTGATGGATAACCCCTTTCCTTTCCCATCTATCGGAGTATTGAATGCCTCTAACGGTCCAGATATTTAATAACCTGATAGAAGTGGAATTCTTCACCCCTATCCATTATCCGGATTGACTTAAGACTTTGAAGTCGGCGAATCCGCTGCCGCATATCCGCTGTGAACCGGGAGTTGAAGAATGGAAAAAATGATCTCCTACTGACAGCCCACCTGGACCATGCCCGTCCTTGGATGCCGATCCCCCCGATGGGGCCACCCACCAGAAAAGGGTCAGTTGTTCATTCCTCCATCTACTACGCCGTTTCGTCGAGATAGGCCTCTCCTTTCTACTGATCTAGCTCCACTTCTCCCCTCCTTCCCGAGCTTATGTCAATAAAATAAGTCACTCTCGCTTTTCTCTTTAGTATAACAATCCCTACATTCTCTCATTGAGTACTTTGCTTTGCATACAATGGTATCCAATCAATAAAAAAGGTTAGATCTTATATCGTTCGGGACTCTTCCCAAGAGTCCCTTCACTTACTTTATCTTTAGTTCTTATTAGCATAAGTGATGTTCGTTCGAAATCGCTCCTCTCCTTACAGTCGAGCTGAGCTCATGCAACAAGGGCAGCATCAACTGAGGCTTGATGTGGGGCAGGCTTCCGTGAACTAGAGAACTAGAAAGAATTGAGAACCAATTCCGGAGTCATCGCCTATGTATCCAAAGCCTATTACAGACCCTGCTTCAACCCCAGTTCCATATCATATCTTGGGCTTAGGGGCACGATACCGAATCTTTCTACAGGTTTAGGAAGATGTTATTCCGACTTCCGGCTACCAATGGGCCTGTATAAGTAGAAAATGGTCCCTATGTCCCAGAGACGGATATGAATTCATTCGAATGACTCTTTCAGACGAACTGGAAGTCGAAAAGAGAAACTCAAACTTCCACAGGCTCCCAGTCCCAAAGAATCCATAATATATCTTTTTAGAAAATATTATGTTCCTAGAAAAACAATCCGTTATATGTCGAAAATCCGCTGTTCAATCTTTCTTCTCTATCTGTCGCATAGCGGTTGTCGCGGATCAGCTGTCGGAATAGATGCCTGGGTATGTAAAAACTATCCTCAATCTCTGTCCTTAGACTTCCTTCATTGAACATATGCTCACGAATTGGATTTGAACCAATATCTCCGGGCGACTTTCCTTTTAGTAGATCGTGAGTGGTCCGTCGTCCTCCTCATTATAGTCCTCCTAAAATCAATAGCATTTCGTCGAAATATATCCTGTCTTTTCACCTTGGTAGTCCTATGCATAGTCAGTACTATAGCCCCAATCATGGCTACTAATAAAATAAGACTAGGAACCAAAAACCAGACGAAATAGTAGGTATAAAGTAAATTTCCCAATGTTTCCAAATTAGTCCAACTTCGTACCTTTCCGGCATAAACCGTATATCTCAGAGAGGTCGTCTTTCTTTGGGTTGGTAGTAATGGAATGGTTTCATTATCTATTATGAAGAATATTTCCCACCAAAAGATCAGTCCAATAATACCACTCACTGGTAAATAGCGCAAGACTTCTTCGTGAATCTCCGCTATTTGAATATGGAACATCATAACAACGAATAGGAATGAAACGGCTATAGCTCCTATATGAACTACTGGGAAGATCATAGCGGAGAAGTCGAGACCTAACAAAATCAGTAAACCTGAAGTATCGCGAAAGACTAGGATGGGAAACAAAACGGAATGTACCGGATTTTTAGCACGTGCAACCATCAACCCAGAGACCAAAGCAGGGCTCGACAAAACAGAAAGTATCATGATACGTCGTCCTTCCCTGAAATGGAACTTTCATACTGGAGCAAGAACTAGCATGAAAGTCGATCTATTACGACCAGCGCGGTTGTTCCTATTTCATTTGATTTTGTCTTTTGCACTAGGTCACTACGCTCTCTCCAAACCAAAGCAAACCAAACTCACCATGACAAGGGCCAGCGCTCTCACTGCGTAACTAAAAGCCCCTCTCTCGCCAAAACAAAATATCCATTTTTGACGAGCTTTCCATGAAAGAATCAGTTACCTATAGGACCGCGAAATGGTCCGTCGATATGAAAAAAATCCCGGGCCTTTATAAGCTCCTTATATATAGAGGAGCTCGTGGCATTCTCACCACCTAATTGTTGTAACTTTGCCTCCAAAACGGAGATCTTCCATTTTCCTCTGCGGGGAGGCAGTATGTAGTCACGAATTAGTTTGTTCCGGTGACGATGCCAGAATGGGTTCCCATCCAATTGGGACATTCTATTAAGAATTTGCCCCTTTAGATCTACAATCCTGTCGATTTCGGCTTCCGAAACAGAGGCATGCCTTTGTCCCAGGCGATGCACAAGAAGCCTGTTCCTTATAATATGATTTACAGAATCGAAATCTGGTTGGGGGGGGGAGAGGCGGGAATGGATTAGCGGGGGGGTTTGGCTGGGCAACTTCAGCCGGTGCTGGCGCCTGCGGCAGCGCCTCTTGAGCCGCCTCCGTGGAAGGGACTGGATTTGCGGGAGGTACAGGTATAGCCGCCTGCTGATTCACCGGCGTGCCCTCTCTTGATGTGCCTGTGCCATAGGTTTTTATTCCAGGACCCCTAATTCGAACGAATCCTCCTCCCACGAGGCGGAGCTTGGTGCGCCAGAAGTTCCCGCATTCGAAGGCCCCGCCGCTGTCGATGGTCCAGCTTCTGGTTGATTCAAAGATGTGCCTGCCTCCGTTTCCGTAGTCTTAGGCCACGATTCTAAGAGCACATCAATGGCGAACGAATCTCCATCACACGAGGCTGAGCTCGATTGGCCGGAAGGGGCCGGAAGAGTCAGTGCGGGCCCTCCCCCCGAAACAACCCCATAAACTACAAAAAAAGTGAAAAGATTTTATAAATAAAGACCTAAGTGATAAAAAAAAAAAGTATAGTCCAAATTTGAACCTAATAAAACAAACACTAAACTAAGCACTACGTGCGCAATTTTTGACTTGTTCAAGAAACTTTTTGAGTATGCCTAGTATCTCGTTGGAGAACCACTATGTCTATCTTATTTCTCCTAGAAAACAAAAATCCACTTAAGTTGAATTTAAACTTATAAACTTAAATAATTAATTAAATGTTAAATTATAATATAAAGAATTTAAATAAATAAAGAATTTAAATAATTCATTTTTTATACTTTATAAATAATTCATTATTATTTTATAAATAATTCATTATTATAAAGAATTAATTAATAAATATTAATAACTAATACAAATAAATATTAATAACTAATAACAGAACTCCTTTCTTTTCTATTTGAACGGGAAAAGGGGTAAAAAAAAAAATAAAAAGTCAAAAAAGATTCCGCCCTTCTTCATTGTCTATCTCTAACTCTGGTAAGAGCGGGTTTATCGAAATAGAAGATTTAGTAAGAATTGAATTGGGTTGGAATCCATTTCCTATCATTTCTATTCCTTTTACTTTCGAAATATGAACACGGGAATCATTGAAATATTTGTTGGATTATGATTAAAAAAGGGGGTATTATTCCTAGAATACATTACTCTACTCGAATTACTCGAATCCAATATAATTTAGAAATTGAATTCTTGAATTCAATAATTGAATTCAATAATTGAATTCAATTCAATTTGAATGGTTAAATTCAAAAGTCTTTGCAGAAAGATCTATAAAAAAACTGATACAGTTTGATTTCTCAACTCACTTAGTAGTCCTTCTAAAGCCCACTTCTGCCCCATACTACGAGTGAAAGGGAAAATGTAAAGACTACCATTAAAGCAGCCCAAGCGAGACTTACTATATCCATGTGAATTATGTCCCCTATCTCTATGAATATGATCGAATTTTTTCATTATTGTTCATTAATGATTATTGTTCACTAATACTAATAGACTAATACTAATATATTAATATAGTACTAATATACTAATAATATATACTAATAATATATACTAATAATAATAAATAATATAAATAATAATAGTAGAATCGAGGATGCAGAGTCAAAAAAAAAAAAGGATTCTGTCCAATACCATTAATGAAACAATCCAAAAAATCCAATTAATTATTAATTACTTAATTATAAGAAGTTATTATATGATTGCTAGTAGAATCGGAAAACATTAAGTACAAACAAAATACGCAGCGACACCTTTGGAAGTTTCAATAAAATCTTACTAAGATGTAAGAAGAATGAGACCTAGTTGTTCTTTTGTTGTACTTCATTAAGTCAAAAACAAAAAGTATAAAATAACAAAACAATATAGAATCAAGATGGATCACTATCTATTACATATTAGATACCTCTATTTTTTTAGATATCCTTTTTTTTTACATTTGATCTAATCCATGCTGTCTCCCGATTGTTTTGTTTCTTCTTGCATTTCAAAAAATTTCTATGATACATCAAAATAATCTTTTAGAGGATTTGAATTATTCCTAAGAGTAGATTTATCCCTTTTAGCGGACAGAACACGAATTTTTTTATATGATATGTGGCGATCAACATTTAGAAAAATATAGGATTTGATCCTATACCAAAGGTTTAGAAGAACTGTCAGATCTCGACCTCTCGGGCCTCACGCCCACTCGCTTACAAATATTGTCCGCTTTAGGCCTTAACTTCTAGGGCCTCGCGCCATCACGATTTTGTTTTTCCAAGACTTCCCAAGAGGTCACCCATCCTGGTACTGCTTTGGCCCTAGCAAATTTAACTTCGGAGTTCTGATGGGATCCGGTGCGCTAGGGCATGGAAAACGCATCTGCAAGGGAGAGTTTTCCACATCCTTTTAAGGCATGCTTCGTTCTCCTCTCCAGTCGATATGGGTGACCTCTTGGGAAGTCCTAGAAAAACAAACCGTGAGGGCGCAAGGCCCTAGAGGCCGAGACCCAAAGCGGATAATATCTACAAGCAGGTGGGCGCGAACAATGTTGGACCCTGTTTTCGGAGCTCAGCATTCGGAGACATTTAAACAGTCAAAACTCATTGCAATTTTTTTAAAACAAATAACGCATATGCAAAAAATCGATAATCAAATCGGCCCGATTTATTTAAAACAATTTTTGTCACAAAGATGCAAACATTATTGAACACATCAGAGTTTTAGTAATTACATGGGCCCATCACAAAACACAAAGCTTGTTTTCAAAACATCTTTACATTTCAAAAACTACCCCTTTTGGCTTAATACAAATACAAATACAAAAATACGCATGATACAATTGAATGCTTATGCTTAAAAATGATTCTAAATTACAAAATTTCCTGAACTAATTTCATTACAAACGTCTTCAACTATCTTGGAGTTTCAATGCCTTGCAAGGATTGCTAATCTTCTCTTCCTGCACCTAAGGATGGAAGTATGGGGTGAGCTACACAGCTCAGTGGCTAATATATTTATAGCCATT
>JANKYF010122224.1:0-14371 GCA_029829435.1 Erythroxylum hondense | reverse complement strand
ATAAAAAAGTTGCGAAAAAGCTTGAAAGAACAAAAAAAATCCAAAAACCTTTATTTGTTTCATTATACTCGTGCTTGCTAGTTGGTTCAAAATTTACACACCTATTTGATTCTTTTGATCAGTTGAGAATTGATTCCGAGTGGTAAATTTCAGCGGGGATTGAGTGGTAAACGACAAGAGTGTGTGAGTTTATTTGAGGGAGTCATTGATGTGATTTAAACACGAGGGGAGTGACATCATTTGAGTGAAACATGTGACAGAGTGTGTGAGATTGTTTATCACTAACCTTGTTTTGTAGATATATCATTTTATCTACAATGTCACAAGGAGATAGTAATGATGACAACCAAAGGGGAGATGCAAATATTGCTGTCACCTTGAGAGTCATGCAACAACAATTTGAGAGGTTCAATCTAGCCTTAAATGAGGTTAGGGGGACAAATGGATGAGCTCAGACAAGGGAGACGTAAGGAACCTCATGGCATGCATGCAGGTGTACATCAATAGCAACCACCACCTCGTAAACCACCACCTTGGTATGAGTCAGAGAAGCATGACTTTGAGGAGGAGGAGGAGTTTAAGCTACGTAGACCTAGGATATCTAAGAGGGTTGAGTCATTTAACAGGAGAGATAGAGACCTCAAATTCATCAAGATGCAGATCCTAGCCTTCAAGGGAAGGAATGATGTAGAGGCTTACCTGGAGTGGGAAAGGAAGGTGGACTTGGTTTTTGAGTGCCACAATTTTTCTGAAGATAAAAAGATAAAGCTAGGCACTATTGAATTTACAGATTATGCACTAATATAGTGGGATTAGTTGGTGACATCCAAGAGGAGAAATGGAGAGATGCCAATTACTACTTAGGATGATATGAAGGCATGCGTGAGGAATCAGTTTGTGGCTTTTTACTATTAGAGGGAAATGCACTAGAAACTTCAAAGATTCACTCAGGGATTATTCTCTAAGTTGTAACACTACTTAGAGATTGAGGACATGGTGAACATGGCTATGAAGGTGGAGAGGTAGTTCAAAGTTAGAATGATAGCGAGGAGTGGAGCAAGCTCTAGCTATCCCTATAACTCCAAATGACCTAGAAAGGAGGAGAAGTCCAAGGACAAAGGAGTGGACTTCAAGGAAGCACCTAAGAAGTCGATTGGGGGATTTGAACTGAAAGTTACTTCCAATAACCCTACTTCTAGTTATTCATCTATAAAATGTTTTAAATGCTTAGGTACTGGCCATATTGCATCTCAATGTTCAAATAAGAAAGTCATGATTATGAGGGATAACGGGATGATTGATTCGAAAGATAGTGGAAGTGAATATGAGTTTGTTATTGATAATGATTTTGAGGATGATAGTTGCTTTGAGAGAGCCGTTACAAGGGAAGCACTAGTAGTTAGGAGAGTACTGAGTGTTAGGGCCACAGATGAGGTTATAGATCAAAAAGAAAATATTTTCCATTCGAGGTGTTTAGTTAGTGGGAAAGTATGCAATTTGATCATTGATAGGGGTATTTGCACTAATGAAGCTAGTTGGACTATGGTATAAAAATTGAGCTTGACATGCAAGAAACATCTGGAGCCATACAATTTACAGTGCTTCAATGATAGTGCTGGTGTGAAGGTGATTAGGTAGGTTGTAGTGTCGTTTTCAGTAGGAAGATATAAGGATGAGGTGTTGTCTGATGTGGTACTAATGAAGGTTGGTCATATTTTGGGAGACCTTGGCATTTTGACTGGAGGGTAGCACATGATGGGTATACCAATAGGTACTCCTTTAAGTTTAAGGGTAGGAACTTCATTCTACTACCTTTATCACCTCATGAATTGTATCTGGACCATATGAAATCAAGTAAAAGTGAAGAGGGTTTAGGTAGTGAGAACAAAAAAAAAAGAAGAGAGAAAAGAGGCCCAAAAGAAAAATGAGTTTGGCCCAATGGTGAGTGATTGCATAAGTGAGGAAAAGAAAGTGGGATCTGTAGGAGAGAAGAGCTCAGAAAGAGAAAAGAAGAGCAAAAAGAAAGAGAGAAAAGTGAGCTTGTTTGCTAAAGGAAAGGACTTGAGGAGAGCAACTGAAGAGAAAAGAGCACTGGTAGTGGTGAAATACAGAGTGTTTATTTTCTAACACTAGCCCTCTTATTGCTTTGCCTAATGTTTTTGCTTCTTTTTTATAGGATTGTTCAGATGTCTTTCCTGAGGAGATGTCCAAAGGACTACCACCCTTGAGAGGCATTGAGCACCAGATTGATTTGGTGCCCGGAACTCAAATTCCAAACCGCCTAACCTATAGGAATAATCCTGAGGAGCAAAGGAGCTTCAAAAGCAGGTTGATGAACTGTTAGAAAAGGGACATATGAGGGAGAGCTTGAGCCCGTATGTGGTGCTAGTGTTGCTGGTGCCTAAGAAAGATGGAACCTGGAGGATGTGTGTGGATTGCAGATGTTGGCCCCTGAAAATTTTTAGCATGATAAGACTAATTTTTGGGGTCTTGCTAGATTATTTATGTTGGAATAGATTAGCTTGTTGATGTGGGTAAGATGATATGGTATAGGTTAAGGGTTTTGAACTATTAAAGTAATGGGAGAGTATAAGGCCAAATTTGGCAAGTCACTTAAGTTTAAAAACCATAAGGCATTGAAGGAAGGGCAAGGTGGACTTTTATCATCCATTAAGGGTAAAATGAGAAGAAAGAAGCGTTGTTTCTTTCCTTAAGAAGAAGAAAAACAAAACCAAAGAGAGGAAGAAGAGAGGTTTCGATGGTTGAGAGAAAAGAAAAGAGTTGAGCTAGGGTTTCATTTTTCTAAGCCTTCTAGAGAGATTTTGGTGTTGTGCAAGAAGGAAAAAAGGTAGAGGAAGAAAATAGCTATCTTTTGAACTAAGCATTTCTTCATTTGAAGAAGATTTGAGGTAAGAGCATTGTAAGGTTTTGGATTTTTGGAAGGGTTTTGGTTTCAAGAGCTTAGTAAATGCATGGGTTTAAGTATTTCAGGATCAATTTCATGCCTGGGGTCCTTTGAGTTTTACTATTTGAATTCTTATGATTTGGGATTTTTGTCTATGTTGAAAAAAATCAAGAAAGACAAGAGGAGCAAGAGGAGAGGCATATTTGAACAAGCCATAGTCAAGGACTTCAAGGTGGGTTTCACTTTTATAGTTAGGCGATAAGCTAACAAAAAGTTTCTGTCCATAAATGACAGTAATTAATTTTGCAACCACCTCATTCATGTGCATTTAATGTTGTTAAGTGCTGCAAGATTTTTCCTACATGCTTATATATGATTTGTGGTCTGATACATAAAAAGTTGTTTTATTACAATATTGTAAGGTGGGTTTCACTTACAATGGTTTTTAAGATATAACAAGCTTATTAAAAGCAAGTTTTCAAGAAAATGTGCCTTTGTGGGCATCAAGATTACAAGATTTTCAAATTCTATGTGTTATGTGGGTTTGTGATAGTCCTTCAAGAACCGTCACGTGCACGTTGACCCAACTATAGGCTTCTCACACCTGCCCACTAGTGGCATGGAGTTCCCTCAAGGACTCCCTCAAGAATTCACAACTACACAAGACCATTTCATTGGAAATGTGTAGTGTGTCAAAAAGCGTGCATAAAACATCACAAAAATGCAAATTCTGTGACGTTTTATGGAAACGTGCATAACACGTCATGAAAATGCACATTCAAAAATCGTGCATAAAACATCCCGAACATGCACATTCTGTGATGTTTTTTGGAAACTTACATAAAACGTCACAAAAAATGCACATTCTGTGACATTTTTTGGAAAAGTGCATAAAACGTCACGAAAATGCAAATTCAAAAAACGTGCAAAAAATGTCGTGAAAAGTCACTTTCTGTGACTTTTTCTGGAAACGTGCACATTCGGTAACGTTTTTTGGAAACGTGCATAAAACATCACAAAAATGTACATTCAAAAAAGTGTATAAAACGTCACAAAAATGCCCATTCTGTGATTTTTTTGCAAACGTACATAAAACGCCACAAAATTGCACATTTTGTGACATTTTTTGGAAATGTGCATAAAACGTCACAAAAATGCACAACAAAAAAATGTGCATAAAACATCACAAAAATGCACATTTTGCTACATTTTTGGAAACGTGCACAAAATGTCATGAAAACGCACAATTAAAAAATGTGCATAAAACATCACAAAAATGGAATTTTTGTGACATTTTTTGGAAACGGGCATAAAACGTCACAAAAATGCACATTCTGTGACATTTTTTGCAAATATTCATAAAACGTCATGAAAATGCCCATTCAAAAAATGTGCATAAAACGTCACAAAAATGGAAACGTGCATAAAACGTCACGAAAATGCACATTAAAAAATATGCATAAAATGTCACGAAAAGTCACATTCTGCGATGTTTTCTGGAAACGTGCATAAAAAGTCCCAAAAATGCACATTCAAAAAACATGCATGAAACGTCACAAAAATACACATTCTGTGACATTTTTTGAAAACATGCATAAAGCGTAAGGGAAATGCACATTCAAAAAATGTGCATAAAACATCACGAAAATGCATAAAATGTCAAAAAAATGGACATTATGTGACATTTTTTGGAAGCATTCATAAAACCACGAAAATGCATATTCAAAAAACAAGCATCACGAAAATGCATAAAACATCATGAAAATGCACATTTAAAAACACATGCATAAAATGTCTCGAAATTGCACATGTTGCGACGATTTTTGGAAACGTGCATAAAACGTCACGAAAGTGCACATTCAAAAAAGTGCAGAAAACGTCACGAAAATGCACATTCTGTGACGTTTTTTGGAAACGTGCATAAAACGACACGAAAATGCACATTCAAAAAACGTGCATAAATCGACACGAAAATGCACATTCAAAAAACGTGCATAAATCGACACGAAAATGCACATTCTGTGACATTTTTTGGAAACATGCATAAAATGTCACGAAATTGAAAATTCAAAAAACGTGCTTAAAACGTCACAAAAATGCACATTTTTTTTGAAGCGTGCATAAAACGTCATGAAAATGCACATTCAAAACACGTGCATAAAGCGTCACCAAAATGCACATTTTGTTACTTTTTTGGAAACGTCATGAAAATGCACATTCAAAACACATGCATAAAACGTCACAAAATGCACATTTTGTGACGTTTTTTGGAAACGTGCCCAAAACATCGTATAAATGCCAATTCGGTGACTTTTTTGGAAATGTGCGTAAAACATCGCAAAAATGCACATTTTCTGACATTTTGTTGGAAACCTGCATAAAATGTCACGAAAATGCACATTTAAAAAATGTGCATAAAACGTTATGAAATTGCATTTTGCGACATTTTTTGGAGACGTGCTTAAAATGTCACGAAAATGCACATTCTGTGAATTTTTTTTGAAACGTGCATAAAACGTCATGAAAATGCACAATTTGGTGACGCTTTATGCACGTTTTTTTGAATGTGCATTTTCATGACGTTTTACGAACATTTTCCAATAAAGCCACAGACTGTGCATTTTTGTGACATGCACAAAAAGCCACGAAAATGAGCAATTTGGTGACGCTTTATGCACGTTTTTTTGAATGTGCATTTTCATGTCGTTTTACAAACGTTTCCAAATAAAGTCACAGGATGTGCATTTTCGTGACATTTTATGCACGTTTCCATAAAACGTCGCAGAATGTGCATTTTCGTGACGTTTTAAGCACGTTTCCAAAAAACATAACAGAATGTGCATTTTTTTGATGTTTTATGCACATTTATCGAATGTGCATTTTCGTGACGTTTTATGGACGTTTCCAAAAAATGTCACAGAATGTACATTTTTGTGACACTTTATGCATGTTTTTTCAATGTGCGTTTTCATGATGTTTTACACATGTTTCCATAAAAAGTCATAGAATGTGCATTTTCATTACGGTTTATGCACGTTTAAAAAAAATCACAGAATGTCCATTTTTGTGACATTTTATGCACGTTTTTTGATTGTGCACTTTTGTGACATTTTATGCATGTTTCCAAAAAACGTCACAGAATGTGTATTTTTCTTAAGTTTTATGCACATTTTTGAATGTGCATTTTCTTTACGTTTTATGCACATTTCCAAAAAATTCACAGAATGTGCATTTTCGTGATTTTTTATGAACATTTTTTGAATGTGCATTTTCGTAGAATGTGACTTTTCGTGACATTTTATCCACGTCTTTTGAATGTGCACTTTGTGACCTTTTATGCAGGCTTCCAAAAAATGTCACAGAATGTGCATTTTTGTGACTTTTTATGCAGGTTTCCAAAAAAGTCACAGAATGTGCATTTTTTCAACGTTTTATGCGCGTTTCTAAAAACATCAGAAACTGTGCATTTTATGACATTTTATGCACGTTTCCAAAAAATATCGCAGAATGTAACTTTTTGTGACATTTTATGCACGTTTTTTGAATGTGCATTTTTGTAACATTTTGGGCACGTTTCCAAAAAATATCGCAGAATTTGCATTTTTGTAACTTTTTATGCGCGTTTCCAAAAAACGTCACAGAATGTGCATTTTTTCGATGTTTTATGCACATTTCCAAAAAATGTCACAAAATGTGCATTTTGGTAACGTTTTATGCATGTTTTTTGAATGTGCATTTTCATTACGTTTTACGTATATTTCCAAAAAAAGTCATGAAATGTGCATTTTGGTGACGTTTTATGCATGTTTCCAAGAAACATCGCAGAATGTGCATTTTTCTGACATTTTATGCACGTTTTTTTTATTGTGCATTTTCGTGACATTTTATGCACTTTTCCAAAAAACATCGCAGAATGTGCACACAAAAAACGTTGTAGAATGTGGATTTTCGTGACGTTTTGTGCATATTTTTTTAACGTGCATTTTCGTGATATTTTGTGCACGTTTTCAAAAAACATAACGAAAATGCAACGTCACAGAATGTGCATTTTCGTGATGTTTTATGCACATTTTTTGATTGCACATTTTCGTGATGTTTTATGCACGTTTTCAAAAAATGTCACAGAATGTGCATTTTTGTGATGTTTTACGCACGTTTCCAAAAAACATTACAGACTGTGCATTTTCGTGACGTTTTATGAACGTTTCCAAAAAGTCATAGAATGTGCATTTTCGTGACGTTTTATGAATGTTTTTTGAATGTGCATTTTCTTGAGGTTTTACGCACGTTTGAATGTGCATTTTGTGACGTTTTATGCACGTTTCAAAAAAATATCACAAAAGGTGCATTTTTGTGACTTTTTTTGCACGTTTCCAAAAAGTCACAGAACGTGCATTTTTTCAACGTTTTATGCGCGTTTCAAAAAGCATAACAGAATGTGTATTTTGATGACATTTTATGCACGTTTCCAAAAAATGTCGCAAAATATGACTTTTTGTGACATTTTATGCACGTTTTTTGAATGTACATTTTTGTAACATTTTGTGCACGTTTCCAAAAAAATGTAGCAGAATGTGCATTTTTGTGACTATTTATGCGCATTTCCAAAAAAAGTCACAGAATGTGCTTTTTTTATATGTTTTATGCACATTTCCAAAAAATGTCACAGAATGTGCATTTTCGTGACGTTTTACATATGTTTCCAAAAAACGTCGCAGAATGTGCATTTTTGTGACCTTTTACAAACGTTTTTTGAATGTGTATTTTGTGACATTTTATGCACTTTTCGAAAAAATGTCACAGAATGTGCATTTTTGTCACTTTTTATGCACGTTTCCAAAAAAGCGACTGAACGTGCATTTTTTCAACGTTTTATGTGCATTTCCAAAAACATCACAGAATGTGCATTTTCATGACGTTTTACGCACGTTTCCAAAAAATGTCGCAGAATATGACTTTTTTAGACATTTTATGCCCATTTTTTGAATGTGCATTTTTGTGACGTTTTATGCACGTTTCTAAAAAATGTCACAGAATGTGTACATTTCTGTGACTTTTTATGCACATTTCTAAAAAAATCACAGAATGTGCATTTTCGTTACGTTTTATGCATGTTTCAAAAAAGGTCGTCGAAAAGGCATTTTTGTGACATTTTATGCATATTTTGATTGTGCATTGTCATGACATTTCATGCACTTTTGAAAAAAACGATGCAGAATGTGCATTTTAGTGACGTTTTTTGCACATTTTTTGAATGTGCATTTTTGTGACATTTTATTAATGTTTCCAAAAAATATCGCAGAATTTGCATTTTTGTTATGTTTTATGCACTTTTTTTTATTATGCATTTTCATCACATTGTATGCACGTTTCCAAAAAATCATAGAATGTCCATTTTGTGACATGTTTTGAACGTTTTTTGATTGCGCATTTTCGTGGCCTTTTATGCACGTTATCAAAAAACGTCACAAAATGTGCATTTTTCTGACGTTTTATGCACATTTTTTTAATTGTGATTTTTCGTGACGTTTCATGGACGTTTCCAAAAAATGTCACAAAATGTGCATTTTTGTGACGTTTTATGCACATTTCCAAAAAACATCACAAAATGTACATTTTCGTGACGTTTTATGCACGTTTTTTGAATATGCATTTTTGTAACATTTTATGCATGTTTCAAAAAAATATCGCAGAATGTGACTTTTTGTGACACTTTATGCACATTTTTTCAATGTGTACTTTTGTGACGTTTTATGCACGTTTCCAAAAATGTCACGGAACGTACATTTTTATGACTTTTTATGCATGTTTCCAAAAAAGCCACAGAATGTGCATTTTTTCGACGTTTTATGCACGTTTCCAAAAACGTCACAGAATATGCATTTTTATGACGTTTTATACATGTTTTTTGAATGTGCATTTTTGCGACATTTTATGCACGTTTCTAAAAAATGTCGCGAAATGTGACTTTTCGTGACATTTTACGCACGTTTTTTGAATGTGCATTTTTGTGACGTTTTATGCATGTTTCCAAGAAAACGTCACAAAATGAGCATTTTCGTGACGTTTTATGCAAGTTTTTTAAATTGCATCTTCATGACATTTTACGCACGTTTCCAAAAAAAGTCATAGAATGTGCATTTTCGTGACGTTTTATGCATGTTTCCAAAAAAGGTCGCAGAATGTGCATTTTTGTGACATTTTATGCATGTTTTTTATTAGGCATTTTCGTGACGTTTTACGCATGTTTCCAAAAAAGGTTGCAGAATGTGCATTTTTGTGACATTTTATGCACGTTTTTTGATTATGCGTTTTGTGACATTTTATGCACTTTTCCAAAAAATGCGCATAAAATGTCAGGAAAGGGCACATTCTTCAACATTTTTTGGAAACGTGCATAAATGTCACAAAAATGCACATTCAAAATACGTGCATAAAACGTCACAAAAATGAACATTCCGTGATACTTTTTGGAAACGTGCATAAAATGTCACAAAAATGCACATTCTGTGACATTTTTTGGAAAAGTCCATAAAACGTCACGAAAATACACATTCAAAAAATGTGCATAAAACGTCAGGAAAATGCACATTCTGCGACGTTTTTTGGAAAAGTTCATAAAATGTCATGAAAACGTACATTCAAAAAACGTGCATAAAATGTCACAAAAATGCACATTCTGTCACGTTTTTGGAAACATGCATAAAACGTGACGATAATGCACATTCTATGACTTTTTTTGGAAACGTGCATAAAACGTTACAAAAATGCACATTCCAAAACGTGCATAAAATGTCACAATCAGCAACATTTTTTGGAAACGTGTGTAAAACGTCACAAAAATGTACATTCTTTGACATTTTTGGAAACGTGCATAAAGCGTTGAAAAATTGCACATTCAGTGACTTTTTTGGAAACGTTCACAAAAAATTACAAAAATGCACATTCTGTGACATTTTTTGGAAATGTGCATAAAACGTCAAAAAATGCACATTCAAAAAACGTGCATAAAATGTCACGAAAAGTCACATTCTGTGACATTTTTTGGAAACTAGCATAAAACGTCACAAAAATGAACATTCTGTGACTTTTTTTGGAAAAGTGCGTAAATCATTATGAAAATGCACATTTAAAAATCATGCATAAAACGTCACAAAATTGCACATTCTGTGACATTTTTGGAAACGTGCATAAAACATAAAAAAATGCACATTCTGTGACTTTTTTGGAAACGAGCATAAAACGTCACGAAAATGCACATTCCGTGACGTTTTTTGAAAACATCTATAAAACTTCACGGAATTGCACATTCTGTGACGTTTTTGGAAACGTTCCTAAAACGTCACGAAAATGCACATTCTGTGACGTTTTTTGGAAACGTAAATAAAATGTCATGAAAATGCACATTCAAAAAATGTGCATAAAATGTCATGAAAATGCACATTCTGTGACGTTTTTTGGAAAAGTGTGTAAAATGTCACGAAAATGTACAATAAAAAAATGTGCATAAAATGTCACTAAAATGCACGTTCTACGATGTTTTATGGAAACATGTAAAAAATGTCACAAAAATGCACATTCTGTGACTTATTTTGGAAACGTGCGTAAAACATCATGAAAATGTGCATTCAAAAAACATGCATAAAACGTCACGAAAAAAGGCACATTCTATGACGTTTTTTGGAAGCGTGCATAAAACATCGAAAAATGCACATTCTGTGACATTTTTTGGAAACGTGCATAAAAAGTAACAAAAATGCACATTCTGTGACATTTTTTGGAAACGTGCAGAAAACGTGACAAAAATACACATTGAAGAATCATGCATAAAAAGTAACGAAAAGTCACATTCTGCTACATTTTTTGTTAACGTGCATAAAATGTCACCAAAATGCACATTCAAAAAAGTGCATAAAGCGTCAGAAAATGCACATTGTGTGACGTTTTTTGAAACGTGCATAAAACGTTGAAAAATGCACATTCTGTGATTTTTTTGGAAACGAGCATAAAAACTCACAAAAATGGACATTCTGTGACATTTTTTTAGATGTGAATAAAATGTCAAAAAAATGCACGTTCAAAAAATGTGCATAAAGTGTCACGAAAATGTACATTCAAAAAACGTTTGTAAAACCTCACGAAAATGCACATTCCGTAAAATGTCACAAAAAAGCACAATCCAAAAACGTGCATAAAATGTTACAAAAATGCATATTCTGTGACGTTTTTTTGAAAATTGCATAAAACGTCACCAAAATGCACATTCTATGACTTTTTTTGAAAACGTGCGTAAAACCTCATGAAAATGAACATTCAAAAACCATGCATAAAACGTCACGAAAATGCACATTTTGTGACGTTTTTGAAAACATGCATAAAACGTCAAAAAAAATTGCACATTCTATGACTTTTTTGGAAACGTGCATAAAACGTCACGAAAATGCACATTCTGTGATGTTTTTTGGGAATGTGCATAAAACGTCACGAAATTAAACATAAAAAAAACGTTCATAAAATGTCACGAAAATGCACATTCTGTGATATTTTTTGGAAACGTGCATAAGACGTCCCAAAAATGCACATTCTGTGACATTTTTCGGGAATATTCATAAAACATCACGAAAATGCACATTCAAAAAATGTGCATAAAACATCACAAAAATGCAAACTCTGTGACGTTTTTTGGAAACATGGATAAAACGTCACCAAAATGCACTTTCTGTGATTTTTTTTGGAAACATGTGTAAAACGTTAGGAAAATGCACATTGAAAAAACATGCATAAAACATCACGAAGATGCACATTCGGTGACATTTTTTGGAAATGCGCATAAAACATCGAAAAAATGCACATTTTGTGACGTTTTCTGGAAACGTGCATAAAAAGTCAGTAAAATGCACATTCTGTGACATTTTTTGGAAACGTCCATAAAACGTCACGAAAACGCACATTTAAAACGTGCATAAATCGTCACAAAAAAGCACATTCTGTGATTTTTTTTTCGAAACGTTCGTAAAACGTCACAAAAATGTACGTTCTGTGACGTTTTTTGGAAACATGTATAAAATGTCACGAAAATGCACAATCAAAGAACATGCATAAAACGTCACAAAAATGGACATTCTGTAACTTTTTTTGGAAACGTGCATAAAACGTCACAAAAATGTATATTCTGTGGGTTTTTTGGATACGTGCTTAAAACGTCATGAAAATACACAATCTATGACATTTTTTGGAAACATGAATAAAACGTCACGAAAATGCACATTCAAAAAATATGCATAAAATGTCACGAAAATGCACATTCTGGGACGTTTTTTGGAAAAGTGCACAAAATGTCACGAAAATGCACATTCAAAAAACGTGCATAAAATGTCACAAAAATGCACATTCTGCGACGTTTTTTGGAAACATGCATAAAACGTCACCAAAATGCACTTTCTGTGACTTTTTTTTGGAAACATGCGTAAAACTTCAGGAAAATGCACTTTCAAAAAACATGCATGAAACGTCACGAAAACACACATTCTGTGACATTTTTTGGAAATGAAAATGCACATTCTGTGACGTTTTCTGGAAACGTGCATAAAAAGTCACAAAAATGCACATTCTGTGAAATTTTTTGGAAGCATCCATAAAATGTTACAAAAATGCTCATTTAAAAAATGTGCATAAAATGTCACAAAAAGTCACATTCTGCGACATTTTTTAGAAACGTGCGTAAAACGTCATGAAAATGCTTTCATGACATTTTTGGAAACGTGCATAAAACATCGAAACAATGCACATTTTGTGACTTTTTTGGAAACGTGCAAAAAAGTCACAAAAATGAACAATCTGAGACATTTTTTGGAAATCTGCATAAAACGTCACGAAAATGCACATTCAAAAAATGGGCATCAAATGTCACGAAAAGCCATATTCTGCGACGTTTTTTAGAAACGTACATAAAACGTCGCAAAAATTCACATTCAAAAAAGTTCATAAAACATTACGAAAAAGCACATTCTGTGATTTTTTTTGGAAACGTTCGTAAAACGTCACAAAATGCACATTCTGGGACATTTTTCGGAAATGTCCAGAAAACTCCATGAAAATGCACATCCAAAAGATGTGCATAATATGTCAGGAAAATGCACATTGTGCGACATTTTTTGGAAAAATCCATAAAATGTCACGAAAATGCATAATCAAAAAACGTGCATAAAATGTCACAAAAATGCACATTCTACGAGGTTTTTTGGAAACATGCATAAAACGTCACCAAAATTCACTTTCTATGACTTTTTTTGGAAACATGCATAAAACATTGAAAAAAAGCACATTCTGTGACTTTTTTGGAAACGTGCACAGAAAGTCACAAAAATGCATAATCAAAAAACGTGCATAAAATGTCACAAAAATGCGCATTCTGCGTTGTTTTTTGAAAACATGCATAAAACGTCACCAAAATGCACATTCTGTGACTTGTTTTGGAAACGTGCATAAAACCTCTTGAAAATGCACATTCAAAAAACATGCATAAAATGTAAGAAAAAGTGCACATTCTGTGACTTCTTTTGAAATGTGCATAAAACGTCACGAAAATGGAAATTTTGTGATGTTTTTTGGAAACGTGAGTAAAGCGTCACAAAAATGCGCATTCAGTGACATTTTTTGGAAACGTCCACAAAACGTCACAAGAATGCACATTCAAAAAATGTCCATAAAATGTCACGAAAATACACATTCTGATTTTTTTTGAAAAAGTGCATAAAACATCATGAAAATGCACATTCTGTGACATTTTTCGAAAACGTGCACAAAACGTCCGGAAAATGCACATTTAAGAATGTGCATAAAACGTCAGGAAAATGCACATTCTGCAACTTTTTTGAAAAAGTGTATAAAATGTCACAAAAATGCACAATCAAAAAACGTGCATAAAATGTCACAAAAATGCACGTTCTGTGACGTTTTATGAAAACATGCGTAAAAAGTCACAAAAACGCACATTCTGTGACTTTTTTTGAAACATGCATAAAACGTCACAAAAATACAGATTGAAAAAAGTGCATAAAATGTAACAAAAAGTCACATTCTGCGTGCATAAAACGTCATGAAAATGCGTATTCAAAAAACATGCATAAAATGTCACAAAAATGGACATTCAGTGACTTTTTTTGGAAACGTGCATAAAATGTAATAAAAATGCACATTAAAAAAAAATCACAAAAATGCACATTCTGTGATGTTTTTTTGAAGACGTGCGTAAAACGTCACGAAAATGCACATTCAAAAAATGTCCATAAAACATCATGAAAATGCACATTTTGCGAAGTTTTTTGGAAAAGTGCATAAAATGTCACGAAAATGCAATATCAAAAAACGTGCATAAAATGTCACAAAAATGCACATTCTGTGGCTTTTTTGGAACTGTTCGTAAAACGTCATAAAAATGCACATTCAAAAAACATGTATAAAATG
>JANKYF010121842.1:0-14376 GCA_029829435.1 Erythroxylum hondense | reverse complement strand
GATTTAGATTATTTATTATTCTAATGCACATATTATATTTTTCTTTTTAGTTCTTCATATAATCCCTATGATTGAATCTAGAATGGTTAAGCATATATTCAAGAATCAAGATCCAAAAGAATAAATTCAACCCAGGTGATAACTAATCATGCATTACTAATTAAAATATTCCATATAAATTATATCCCTAATCTTAATTAGGGATTTAGTTTATATGATAATAAAGAAAACCAACAATAAATGGGAAAGAAAATAAAGCACAAGTACTCATTCTTATAGATCTTGAAATCTTAATGTTATTAATTGGATCTCGATGGGATCTTCCTCTTTCCCTAATGTTCTACTTATCTTGTCCTAAAATGCTCTAATTTGACTTTTTTTTAACTCTTAACACTCTTTATCCTTTTACAGTAATAAACCTAGAATTTTCATAAAAGACACTACCAAAATGGGTCCAATAGAAGATAGTATTGGTGTTTTTTTTAATCTCTCAAAAAAATTTAAAATCAATACCAATAATGTTTTTAAAAAATTACCTTGTTTAGTTTATCTTGGCTCAGTATCTTCACTATCACACATTCAAGAGCTCATCTTCAAAACAGAAGACCATGTACAACCTATGTTATAGAACATAGGTCCCAATTTTAGGAATGTTTATTCATATGGTAAACTTTCTAAGGAATAGAGTGCTTCAAGGTAAAACACTAGTCAGACACATTATTGTGTTATTGTTGTATTACTAAACATGGCCTATGTTAATGTCATGCTCCTCCCAAATTATGCAAAAACTTCTCCTTCTTAGGTCTAGCTTACTCAAATTTGTCTTTCTTCATTAGAGGGCTAGAATAAGACCTGAAAACAAAATATAAATGTCTTTCTTAATTAGGATTTCCTTCTCTTAAATCCTTTAAGTTCTATAAAATTAGTGTTTATAGTCATCTCATTCTAATTTAAAAACATAATAAAAAAAGGTTAGGATCCACCTCTTCTTTATTAAGTGCTAAAGCTAAACATATTTCTAAAGGATCAACATAAATAACTTTAAATAAGTCATCATGCATAATAGAATTAATAATGTCCATCTTATAATAAGTGTCATCCAAGTCAAACCTTTCTAAGGGCTTGAAAATGTTAAACTCCTCTGTAACAAGTAAGTCACTCTATGTACATTATCAAAAAATTTGTAGAAAAAAATATTTATCCTACTTTAATAAATAAGTCTTCCACTATCTTAATTAGGTACCTAATGGATCTATCAGAATTAGAGTGATGTAACTATATGCTTTCTAAGCTATCTAAAAAGAAATAAAGGCATAAATTTAACACTTACACCTAAATCACATAAATATTTATGAATAATGAAACGGCAAAGTGACACTGAATAACAAAACTTCATGGATCCTTTAACTTTTGATTTATTTTGAAAAATTACACCACACTCCTCAATTAAAGGAACCACATCATAATTGTCAAGTTTGTCTTCTTTATAGATGATTTCCTACAAAAACTTTACATAGAATGGAATATGGGCTAATACTTTATTGAAAAGAATGTTTATGTGTAACATCTTGAAAATATCTAAGAATTTCTTATAGTTGGCCTCATCCATCCTGTTAACAGAATATAAGCTAATACTTTATTTAAAAAAATGTTGATATGGAACTTCTTAAAAATATCTAGGAATTTCTTTTATTTGTCCTCATCCGTCTTTTTTTTCAATATTTAATGGTATGGAATAGGTGGCGCATAAGCTTAACAAAGTGTTGTGGCTTCTACTTCAAATAATTGATGGATGTAAATGAGACTAAGGTTGATTTCATACTATTCGTGAAGTCTAGCCTTTTAATCTCCACATCCTTGTCCTTTTCTGTAAGCTTGTACAACTTTTGCACTTCCTTTTCTTTAGTGATTATAACATCAAGTTTTTTACCACCCTTTAATGTAATGGTTAACAGATGTACCTTCGTATTACTAGTAGTTCGTCTTGAACTCTTTCACTTACCATTTAAGCTAATTGGTTCTCATGCATCTCCCAGTTATGAATGAATCCATAATATGATCGCATTACATTGCAATCTAGTTCAACCTATATCAATAATCATTTATAGATTAGCTTAATTTAACGAAATTAACCTTATATAAAAATGAATAACCTATTTTCACTCTCAAGAACTTAATAACCAATATGAAAAAATTATTTAAATAATTTTTAGTGTTTTTATAAAGCATTAGAGGTCTGTTTAATTGGTCATTATGATGTTTTAATGCAAAAGTAAGTGACTTATCATGAATAAATCTCGGTTACTTACTTAGTTCACCAATTCAAATGGCTACTAGCATTACTTTTAATTTGGAACTTTTCATTTAGTTTGAAGTTAGATGAGTGAATTTATTTAAGCTTAATTTATTCATGTGTTTTTAATAGAGATATTATAATACTTAGCTATTTGATAAGGTCAAACTTAACCCAATTTGTGTTAAATTAAATCAAGCATCAATATCAAGATCAATAAATTAAATTGGAAACTAAAATACTAATGAATATTTGTATCTATTGATTTAACGTAGTTGACTCATAATAAAATTCAAGTTCTAATGACTCCTTTTAATCACCTTTATTTCATCATTTAATTTTCTAAAATTTTACCTATTAAACTAATTACAATTAGGTTATTTTAACTTAAATAGGCATAAAATAAAATCAAAGTGATTTCTCACTACACTTAAATTATACATTATCCTCAATGTACTAATGGTAAGAAAAATACAAAAAAAATAAGGTACTCGAAAAGTAGAAAAGAGGAATGGAAATTAAAGATGAAGATAACTTTTCTTAGTCTATTAGTGTTTACTGTTCAATATAGATATATAGAATTCATTTGTGCCTTACATAAATACTAACAAAAATATAAACTATGAAATGCAAAGAGTGTTAAAAATAAAATAAAACTGAATAAGTATTGAATGCAAGCTTAAAAACATAAAATAAAAGTAAAAGATAGTTTACAATGTACAAGGGATAAACAAAATAATGAAAATGAATTAGAAGCCAATAAAAGAAGAAAAAATGTAGTTAATAATTATTTCTTCATTACAATTTGAAATAGGCACTATCGATAGCAGATGCAATGGAGAAGGAATTGGTTGCTCATAAAATGTCACATGGTAAAAGTCGGTTGACAAATGCTTGTCCAATTTAATTGTTGCTAATGTGCATTAAATCACCTTTTCATTCTCAATAGTATTTTACTTTATTCAAATTATTTTTTCTTCATATAAAGTATAGTCCTATCAATTATTTACCTCATTTGATGTTGTGGTATAGGCTTAATATGCTTGGTCTTCTCTACTATTGGTGTTGTTCAACTGTGGTTGGTTGCTCTACTCTTTTTGAACTCGTTCCTACCTCCTTTATAAAGATACCATCCCCTATATTATCTCTCTCTCTTAACCAACATATATGCTTCTTGGAACTTCCTTCCTAAGGTCGAAAGTAGCCATAATCATCCTAATGTAAATCTTAGGAGAGTGTTAAGTACACTTTTTTTTGTTAACCTTATCAAATATGATCCTTCATATACATCTCCCTTCTTATTTCTTATCTACTTCAAATATATGACAAAGTAATAACCTAAATTACATAGATTCTCCCTGCTATACATTAGAGGTGGAATAGATCCCTAAGCGTCACCATATTTTCTCCTCAAAATTGTATAGATAATTATCTTATATAAGTACTAAAGTGATAGGCAGATAATATAAGTACCCTTAATCTAGAAAGGGTCATACTAAATTTATTCTCTCTTATATGGAATTTCAAAATTCTTTAGGTGTATAGAAAAGTCACATAGTAGAAATTTTGTTAGATAATTTTTATACTCCTTCGTCTCCACATGCTCAAGTTTATAGAATTTGCATTACAATATGAAATTATTAAGAGGTGCATTGATTTGAGAGGTCTGTAAAGAACAAATTGGAAGTCCTAATTAGTTCCAACAACAGTTTAAAATAATGATGAGCTTCCTATTTGACCACACTAGGGTCTATAATGATATTATTTAAATTATCATTGATTGCATTGAATGGCACAAAAGCTCCTTTAAAATTTATATTAAACTATAGGTTAGAACTTAATATTTAAAGAGTGTTAAAATAAATTTAATATTTTGTAACTCTCATATATTCAAATTCAAATTAATAAAAGATTATGTTAATTTTTATTGATATAAACATTTTTTTGTAATAGAACTCATCATTAACAATTTGAAATTCGTAACAGTAAGTCCCACCATTGTTTAGTACACTTAGCCAGTAATCATGCTTCTCTTCCTTTCTCTTCTCCTTGTGCTCCACTAAGGACATGGATTTTCTTTGAGTTCATACTCTTGAGTCTTATATTATTACTCAAATGCATGTCTAATAGAGAGTTGATTAACTTGTGTATAGGGATGTTAAAAGGGCTCGGCCTATTAACTTCTCTACTTGCATGAAAATGGATTAAAAAACATTGGTTTTAAACCATTTTTAGGTTTTCTTCATATAGGCAACTTGAAAAGACATAAGAAAATATCATAAAAAGATGATCTTAAATAGAAGAAAAATACCTCTCATTAATTGTGCAATCATATTTGAACCAGCTTTTTGCATAATGTAAAACCTAGGTAGCCAAACATGTGCAAACAACGGTATTTGAACTAGAACAATTGTATATATTCTTTTTATATATTGCAGAACCTAGGAAGCAAAATGGGTATCAACATTACTTCTAATTTGTAACAAAAATCTCATGGTTTCTATAATGGGGCTTTGAATGGTGGGATCAAAATAATTAGGAACAATTTTCAGCCTATGAATTAGCCTAGTGCTTTATAGACCTATATGACTGTAACTCTTTGTGCTAGTTCTTTGAAACCATTACAAAAGAACTTTGATCAACAACAGTGGAAATTGATGTAGAGTAATCACTCTTAGGTCTTTATATTATATGTGAAGGAAAAATCTACTACATAGATAAATATGTGATCTTTCAAATCATATGCATCATTAATCATACCACTTAGATTTGATTGAATTTTACTAGTTAAAGGGCTATTGCAATAAACCTTTATTTTTGCTTCACATAAATTATCTCGTATTTATCTTTTTCACATGATTATCATCAAACCTTTTAATTGATTATTATTTCTTATTTATATATAATTTAAATGTCATTAACTATTTTTAATAGTTATCAATTGACAGGTCACACCTTAAAATCATCAAATGTTTCCTTTAGTTATCATATACCACTCACACTTGTTAAGTTTAGTTAATAAGATTTTTGCATGTTCTTATACTTGTTCAATAACTTGTATGACTACTAATATGTGCTTGATTGACTATATATTTACTCCCTAATGGTTAGTGACTAATGTTATATTATGCTTAAGATATTTATTTTGGTTCATATCTTATTTTAGGTAAAAGTTGGAAGACAAGAACCAAAATGAGCTAAAAATTTCTTAGTGTTGTTCTATCCATGTTTGATTTATTTGCCTCAGTGGAAGCAAAAAGAAGATGATTTAGGTGAAAATGAGACAAGGAATGCAAGAAATAGAATCACTACAACTTACACACCCGTGTATATGACATACATGATCGTGTATACGACTGTGTGAGTTACTGGAAGCGTGTAGGAGTGCGAAGATGAAGTTTCAAGCAGCTCTATAACCTACACAACCATGTAGAGAATTATAGAGCTGTGTAAGTGAGCTAAATGGGTCGTGTATCTTGTTCTTGTAGGTCAATGTAAACGTGTATGCTCACGATTTCTAGCAAAATTAACATACATAGTCACTTATACACTTATGTAGTTGATTGTTTATTGTTACACATCCCTAATTTTAAGTATAAAAGGGCATTCAAGAGGCCAAAAAGGGCGTGAAGACATTAGAGATTCAAAAGAAGGTAGATTCCTTTCACTTGGATAGTTATAAGGAGCCAAAATTCATCTTTCTAGTTAAAAGGGGACATAAGGTTGTCAAACATATTTGGGTGTTGATTAATCTAGTGATTTTGTTCTTAACTCTCTTTAGGATTATGTTATTCTATGTTTAATCTTTTGGATTTATGTATAAATGATTTAGATAATCCTACTAGATTATTCATGTATGGATTCATTGTTAGAATCTAGATTACAATATGTAATCATTATAACTTTAATTCACTTGTTGTGAACAGATAGTTACTCATCATTAAGGATAATATAACATAGGTTAAATGACCCAGGCTTATGTGATTGCTACTTTGATTAACCTGTTTTCTTATTCCATAATGCAATTGTCTCATTAAATCTAGAGAGCTTATTCTAGGTTTTCTAATAGCTAAACCTAATTCAAGAGCTTATTTTAATTAAATAAATCCTAAAAGAAATATTATCAATTTTTTTTACAAATGGCTCTTCACTTTACTACACATTTTCAAACAAATAACCATTTTTCA
Source organism: Erythroxylum hondense (assembly GCA_029829435.1). Lineage (NCBI taxonomy): Eukaryota > Viridiplantae > Streptophyta > Magnoliopsida > Malpighiales > Erythroxylaceae > Erythroxylum > Erythroxylum hondense. Next base: position 7,896 of record JANKYF010121842.1, on the reverse strand, counting down.
CTTTGACAAAGAGTTTAAGGCATATGCCATAAAATTTCAAAACAATATAATAATCAAGACAATATTCATACATAACAACATTGACAACTTAACAAATTTATCATGAGTATTCACATATGTCCTACACCATCCATTTTAAAACATAAGCAACCTTTTCTATATATTACACTTTATCAAATTCACAACTTTTAGCCCCTAAATAATTATAGCAAAACAACTTAGTCATTCTTGTCCAAAACAGAATAGCCATATTAATTAGCCTATATCTCACAAACAAACCATATTTCCTCAATCCATATTATAGCCAATTAGGACACGTATAAACAACCATAAAGGATTAGTATTTCTAGAAAAACATTTCAAAATCATCACAAAAAAATTGTTTCAAGAGGGGTTTATAAAGGGATGCAATCCCACTTACTTTTTTTTTAATGTATATCAAAACTTTTTCTTCCTCCGAGCCTTTTCCTTCTTCTTTCTCATAGATAATCTCTCCCTCTCTTTCACCTAAAAGGTTCAACCTCTTTGATATAGAAACCTTTTTTCCCCTGTAAACCCAAGTTAACTATAATTTTAAAATTTTCATCCATATCTTAAAGTGAAAAATCCTAATTATACCTCAATGATCCTTCTTCCACTTATTTCACTTCAAGTCCTTATTTGTCTATTCACCTTTTATTTGTATTTGTATTTTAATATATATTTACTTATTTTAACACCTAATTAGCAAACTAATAACATCAAAATAATTTCCCTCAAATAATTGCAATTTTTTAAATCTCTAACACATTTTCCTTCAGTTTATTCAATAATATCATTTTTCTTAATTGTTTGTCTAAAAATATTCCTAATTTTCACCATTTATTTGTGAAATATATCTTCTCTAAACTAACTACAGAAAAATTTGAAAATTCCTGTTCCACCAAAATGCAAAATAGTTAAAATTTCAAGCTTATACTAAGAAAAAGAACATTGTATGGAAAAATATAAATTAATGGAACTAAATAGTAATTGAGAAAACTAAACAAAAAATGCAAGGTGTGCCATTGTAATTCCTCCCTCTGACTTAATATAATACATGATGGACTATATAATACATGATGGACTAGCACTAATCACATGCATCTAAATATCTTCTATGCAGATTTTTGTGTCTAGTTCTCCCTTGCACCAACAATGGCATTATATTGATTTGCAACCATCTCCTCTCTCTATGATTTTTTTCCCTACAGATTTACTAGATTCTATGGTCAATAGAAGGTAGGTCATCTAAGTTTTCATTTCTAGATCCCTTATCTTGCATCAACTACCTAAAACAAATAAGGGAAGATAAAACTAAAAGAAAACTAGAATTAACAAAACATTAGTTAAAATAGTCCTTAAAAACGATGTCAAAAACTTGATTGATCTAATCTACAAGTGCCCAAAGTAGATTGTAGAAATTTTTATATTTAGTGTTATAGGTTATTGTTCACACAAGGACTATAACTACTAAGTTTATTAATTCTAACAAAACAATGACACTGAATTAATCAAGGTTTTAGAAGAAGTTACTAAATTATCAAACTAACAAATGCAAGTTGATTAACAATTAAGAACAAATCAAGATAAACAAACATTAAGGCCTCATATTCACTTATGATACACTTGAATTATCAAAATTATTTATCAAGGTTAAAATAAAAATTAATCTAAGGTATCTATCAAATTAAGGAATTACACCATCTCTTGTATTTATAATTAATCTTAATTAGACTCATTAAGAACAATTAATATATCAGTTGTCACAATAGTTTAGGATAACTCCCTTTATAGATTTAGAATATTTGTTCTCCTAATAAATAGATTATACTTCTCCTAGTCCATTATACAATTCTTAATTTTGAACCTATAGTGATTAAGCATCAACTCAAAAACTAAGATTAAGAGAATAAATACAACTCAAGCTAGGGATTTATACTAACTATAATCAAGAAAGAAAATAAAACATAAAGCCTTGTTCTTATGGATCTTGAAATCATGATGTTCTTTACTTAAATCTTAATAGATTCTTGAATTTTTTCTCCAAGGTTCTCCCTTTATTATCTTAAGAAGCTTTAATTTGCCTCCTTTGTTATCCTCATTGACTCCTAGCCTTCTTTTTCCTTTCATATCAAAATATATTAAAATTTCTTTAAATTTTAACGTCAACATTGGTTTATGTTGGCTTACTTTGTTGCTTAACACCTCTTTCTGAATTTTTTTAATGAAAATCATCAACATCACAAGTCTAAAGCATGGTATTGTTTCTAGGTTGTGTTAGGTTAGTAGCTCTTTTGTCTTATACCTGAGGGAACACTTGGTGAATATAGGTATGACGTCCGTGAAAATAGGTCCATGTAAGTGTCATATTAAAGAACACTGATCCTTGTTTTATGCCTATTTGGTTCCATAGAAAACTCTCCAAAAAATGAAATAGTCTATGATAGAACATAAATTGAGATAGGACTATATTTATATCATATTTTTTCGTGTGTCAAGTTTTAAAAAAGGTATAAATGCACTATTAGACTACACAATCAAAACACAGTTTCATGTTAAGATTGTGTTACTAAACATAAGCCCATGTTCAACTCATGTTCATCCAAATTCACTCTTGACTTGACTTTAACTTGCTTGAATTCATTCCTTCTTCATCGAAGGATTGGAATAAAGCCTAAAAATCAAATATAAACCACATTACATACCAAAATCTCATAGAATAATTTAAATATAAGCAAAATATCAATGATTAAAAGACCTAACTAGTTCGGCTAGTTCAAATGTAAAGATCTTAAACCAGCTAACTTTTTTGTTTGATTTTCAACTTTTCAATTCTTTTTACTTTAATAAATATTAATTGATTAATCGATCAAGTTTTTTAAATTAATAAATTTCTATAAACTAAAATAAATCAATTAATTTTTATTTAACAATCTTTTAAAAAAACTAAACTTCAAATTTTCGATGAGTAAGAATAATCTCTTTCAATCTTATTTCAAATTCTTCAAATTAATTTAATCTTTAACTGATTTTATAACAACCTAATACCGGATGAATCTTTTAAATCTTAAACCTCTTGTCTTATTGGTTTATTTTCCAATCCAGTTTTTAAAACATTGTATAATACTCTCAAAATCATGTTAAAAATATAGTGTAATTAATATTTATCATTTACAATATTTATCTAAATTTTGTGATCAAGAAATGATTTCATTGACAGGCTATTTAGAAGAGGGTGAATTGAATTTATTGTTGTAATTGAATTCAACTCACCTGTTTAGAACCAAAAAAAAGTAATGAATTGAATTCCTACGTGAATTGAATTCCCACTCCCTTTTTTAAATTCAATTCACGGTATAATTCACGTGAATTGAAAACGACCACTCTTCTCCCAACAGCAGATCCACGACTACCAGATGATGCTACTCTTCTCCCAACAGTAGACCCACGCACCACCAGTCGACGAAACAGCAGATGTCTTCCATTTTTTCTGCTCCTTGTTGGTTGTTTCAAGTGCGCTGTAGATAGTGGAGAGAAGATTAGGTTAGACGTCTGTTGCCGGAGTAGCGTCATGGGATGGCATGAATGGAGAAAACATAAAGGTTACGTGCTTGAAAAACGTTGTGTTTGGCTGGAGAAGCTCTCGGCAACGGCGGCAATGTTGCAAGAATTAATGATGCTAACCGAATACAGATTCGGAAACAATAATCGTTAGAAGAATCACGTCAGAAGAAGGGAGAGAGAGAAAAGGAGGAATCCATTGATAGAGAGAGAGATTACAACAATCAAACACACGATACATGCCATAACAATCGTACATGATCGGTTTAAATCTGTAGTTAATCTGTTCCTCTACATGCCTCCCTATTCTATTTCTCTACTCTTGTTATTTAGTTAAACGCTGCGCTTCACTCTCCGTTTCTTCACATTAACGCCTGGCTCATCTTCCTTCCATTCCGTCTAGTCTGGATTATCCGCTAACAATTCCCTTCCCCTTAAGATCTTTGTCCACCAAGTTAATTTCTGGGTAACGTTTCTGAAGGTCGAATAGATATTCCCAAGTTGCTTCTGCTTCTCCCCTATCCGACCACTGTACCAACATCTGTGTCACTGCCCTGTTGTTCTTCTTAGTAATGCGTCTATCCAAAACCGCTACTGGAACTCGCTCCACCAACGTGATGAACTCTGGCAGCTCCGATGAAACTCTGCTCTGGTCTCCCTTGACCTTCTTCAATTGTGATACATGGAACACCGGGTGAATCAAAGAAGTAGTAGGCAGTTCGAGCTTATACGCCACTCGCCCAATCTTCTGTATAATTTTATACGGCCCATAATACAAGGGAGATAATTTCTGATTACTTCTTCTTTGTAACGAGTTCTGCCGATAAGGCTGTAATTTCAGTAACACCATTTCCCCAATTGCAAATTCACGTTCCGAGCGCTGGGAGTCTGCGTATTGCTTCATCCGATTCTGTGCCCTTTTTAAATGAAACCTCGTCACGTCGATAATGGCTTCTCTGTTTTTGAGCACTCTGTCCACCTCTGTTACCTTCGCATCACCGGCGATATAAGGGGTGTAGATCGGCGGTGGATACCCGTATAGAGCTTCAAAGGGTGTTCCCCCGATTGACGGCCGGTAAGTGGTGTTATACCACCACTCGGCTATGGACAACCATTCACCCCATTTCTGAGGAGTCTCACCACAATAACATCGTAAGTACGTTTCCAAGATCTTGTTAACTGCTTCTGTAAGGCCGTCGGTTTGGGGATGATATGCCGTTGAACTTTTGAGCTGAACCCCTTGTAATTTAAGAAGTTCTTGCCAAAATCTGCTCATAAAAATTGGATCCCGATCACTTATTATGGACTCCGGCATACCGTGTAACTTGAATACATTTGTGAGGAATAACTCCGCTATATCATTCGCCGAATACGGATGTTTCACAGCGATGAAGTGAGCATATTTCGTGAATCGGTCGACTACTACTAAAATTACTGATCTTCCTTTTGACGCCGGTAAACCTTCAATGAAGTCCAAACTGACCTCTCTCCAACTTCCCTCCGGAATAGCAATTGGTTGTAAAAGGCCAGGATAAGCCGCATTATCATGTTTATTCCTCTGACAGCTCATACAATCTTGAACATACCGCCGCACGTCCCTTGCTAAACCCTTCCAGAAAAACATGCTCTGTATCTTCTTGGTGGTCGCGGCGACTCCCGTATGACCCCCAACTGCATCATCGTGACTAATTCCGATTATTTGCTTCCTCAGCTCTCCATTGTTTCCAATTACTATCCGCCCTTTCCATTGAAGCAACTCATCCTTCCACTCATAAGCACTTGACTTCCTTCCCCCTTCCTGTAATTCCTCAATTAAACGCTGTACCGAAGGATCTTGTTCCCAACTCTTCCGAATTTCCTCCATTAACTGCCCATGTAATTGCGACACCGATAATGTCATCAGTTCCACACTTGTAACTCGGGACAACGCATCAGCAGCATCATTTTCTTTACCACTCCGATATTGAACTTCAAAATCATAACCCAACAGTTTCGGCAGCCATGTTTGCTGGAACGGTGTCGTCAATCTCTGTTCCAACAAATACTTCAAACTACGATGATCGGTCTTAACAACGAATGGTTTACAACTTAAATAATGATGCCAATGTTTAATTGCTCTAATAACGGCTAAAAATTCTTTCTCATACGTCGATAAGCCATAATGCCTCCTTGCCAACGCCTTACTAAAAAACGCAATCGGGTGACCCTCTTGTTGCAACACGGCTCCGATTCCGTATCCACTGGCATCCGCTTCCACCACAAACTTCTTCGAAAAATCCGGTAAAGCTAGAACCGGAGCAGTCGTGATCGCTGCCTTCAATTGTTCAAATGCGTTCTGCTCCTCTGTTCCCCATTCCCACTGCTTCATCCGTTCCTTCTTAAGCAATTCTGTTAATGGCTTTGCCAATATCCCATAACCTTTAATAAACCGTCTATAATACCCAGTGATACCTAAGAAGGCTCTTAACTCTTTGAGGTTCTTGGGTATCGCCCAATCAGTGATTGTCTGAACCTTCCGAAGGTCAGTGGCGACCCCCATCTCCGATATAGTATACCCTAAGTATTCCACCTGACGCGCCCCAAATACACATTTATCTCCCCTAAAAAATAAACGATTCTTCCTCAATGTCTCCATCGCCATCGAAATATGCTGGATGTGTGACTGTAAGGACGAACTGTATATAAGTATGTCATCGAAAAACACCAGTATAAACCGACGTAAGAATGGATTGAACAGATCGTTCATTAAGCGCTGGAAAGTCGATGGAGCATTTGTCAAGCCAAAGGGCATTACGAGAAATTCGTAATGTCCCTCATGAGTCCTAAATGCCGTCTTCTCCACATCTTCCGGTTGCATTCTGATCTGGTGATAACCAGATCGGAGATCCAATTTAGTGAACCACCCCGCCCCATGTAATTCGTCCAACAACTCCTCAATCAACGGTATCGGAAATTTGTCCTTCACAGTCTGTTTATTCAGTTCTCGATAGTCGACGCACATCCTCCAAGAGTCATCCTTCTTCCTAACCAACACCACTGGTGAAGCAAACGGTCCAAAGCTCTGTCTAATGAACCCCTGTTTCAGAAGATTCTTCGCCGCCTGTTCGATTATGTCCTTCTGAGCTCCCGAGTATCGGTATGGTCGGACATTAATGGCGTCCACCCTTTCTTTTAGAACTATCTGATGGTTGTGTGGTCGATTCGGGGGCAACTTCGTGGGTTCCTGGAAAATGTCTGCGTATTCAGCCAGAACCACGTTAATTTCATCGAAGGCGCTCCACTGATCGGTGGTGATCCTCATTTGTTGCAATTGGAACTCCACCGGCATCGACAATTGCATCATACACAACTGGTTCTCCGATGATCGGCGCCACTGTTTTTGAAACTCCTCGCTAGATAGAATTCTGGACCGTCCCTCTGGGTTTCCACATAACTTGATCGTTTGTCCTTCCCACTTAAACACCATTGTTCGTAGCTTGAAATTACAAAGGACATCATTAAGGCCACTCAACCACTGTACCCCCAAAACCACGTCGCAACCTCCCAATGTCATGACCAGCGCATCCATTGTAAACTGTACCCCTTGCATAATCCACTTAAATCCTTCGCAGTATTGATGACATTTCAGCTGTAAGCCTCCGCCAACCGTAATTGAAATTGGGTCCATCTCTTGCAACAAACAATCCCCCTTGCGGAAAATCGACGGATCAATAAAATTGTGCGTACTCCCATTATCAATCAGAATGTATATCTTCCTTCTTTGATACTCCCCCACCATTCTCATTTGTTTGAACTCCGTATCCCCTGAGAGTCCTAACATGGCTTGCATAGAAACTATCGGTTGATGTTCTTCAGTGGGACTTAACTCTATTTCCTCCTCCTCCGTCTCTGGTGATGTTCCTCCGATATCATCTTCCCCCGTGACTATATAAAACTGAAGTTGACGCTTCTTGCATTGATGTCCAACCTCATATTTCTCATCACACCAGAAACAGAGACCCTTCGCTCTTTTCTCATCAAAATCTCTGCTACTGAGTCGTCTTTGGCTCTTCGGCATTCCCACCGATGAGGAGGAACGTAATGAAGATGCTGGGGTAGGCAGTAATGTTGGACCCCGTCTCCGAGGCCCAACATTCGGACCCATATAGCATGGAAGACCCAAAACCAAACACAAACCGACCACAATTAGAGAAACTTTTAATAGAAAATTTGGGATTGGCTTTTTAATAAAATGTTCCCCTTGATCTCACGATTCTAACGCCACCGAAATCGTTCAATTCGGATTAGAAATGAAAAAGTTATGGCAAAAATACT
>JANKYF010120331.1:0-14410 GCA_029829435.1 Erythroxylum hondense | reverse complement strand
AACATGGTGAAAATTAAACTGGTAAGATAAAAAATTTAAGGTTTAAAAGGTCCAACGAACGTTATAAAACTGACTAAAGATTAAATAAAATTAAAGAATTTGAAATATAATTAAAAAAGATCATCTTTATCCATCGAAAATTTGAAGTTTAATTGAAAAAAATAATTCATCTTCATCGTCGTCACATCCAGGTCCAAAGTTTCACAATAAAGTGGAGTCTGGGGAGGTTTGATAATATGCAACCTTACCCTTATATAATAAAGAAGCTATTTCTGATAGACTCGCGTGCAGATGTGATAATAAATGAAAATTAATTGAATTATTTTAGTATATAAAAATTTATTAATTTATAAAAATTGATTGATTAATTAATAAACTAGCTAGTTTTTAACAGTAAGAATTATTAAACTAAACCGAACCAAAAATTTAAAAATTAGACGGTTCAAGAGTTTTACCGGTTTGAGTTTTTTAAGCATTGATTATTAGTGTATATGAATAATTTAGTTAATACTAATCACAATGATCAGGAAAAGATAACAAAAAATGATGATTCCAGAGCATTTTTCTTTAGAGAAATATCAGTTGATGAAAATCCCGAACTAAAAGAGTTCCAGCTTAATTAGTAGGTAATCTACTGAAACTAGAACGAGCTTAGACATGCCATGCCATGCAACGTTGTAGAGATCGAAAATCTATTCAGTTAATGTAAGAAAAGAATACATACCGAGGATGTTTACTGTTCTTCACAGCTTTTTGCCCGTACTTTCTCCACCTGTAACCATCGTCAAGTATATCGTCTGCACTTCTTGTTTGGAAAGCAAACCTAGGCCGAGTCGCTTTCTTGGTTTTACTTGCTTTCTTCGTGGAGTCCCTGTGAGCCTTCACGATGTCTTCCTCAGTTGTTACTCTATCGTTTGGATTCACAACAAGAGCCCCATCCATCACAGGCCTAGTACTCGCAGCTTGACCGGAGAGAACGCTGACCCAGTCAATATCTGACATGACCTGAGGCTGATGATCAACTCCTGGTGGATGCAACCAGGTGGATGGAACATGTGACGGTGCAAACATCAGAAGAGGATCCTGCGGAGGCGGCGTTAAAGGCGGTGGCGGTGGGACGTAGTGTCCTTCCATGGTGGGCTCCAATGAGAATAATGAGACAGGGAAGGGTGGAATGTCCTGAGAAAATACTTACGTAAAAGGTGAAATCGGAAGTTGAAAAGAGGTTGCACAGACTTTATATAGAGAGTTACGAAAAGGGTTTTATGTTGATTATAAAACTCTGTCGTGTGTGTGTCTTAAATTTGGTTAGTGTCGTATCTAGTTCTGTAGCTTGTACCCAAGGCTAAAGCCAACTACATCTCACCTACTTCTGTTCAACTGCCCTTGTGCAGAAACAGGAAAGACTTGCCCGTCATTTGCATGTCGTTATCATCTATGTTCCATTTCATATACATCAAAGCTCCATGTTATTCCCTTCCAATCCAACTGAAGGGAACATAAGACCACAAAATTCTTGAATCGGTGTTAGGGATGTCTCAGAGTTTCAGACAAGTATCAAATTAACTTGAACATGCACGCCATGCATCAACTTACAAGTAGACGATCACAAAAGATCAAGATTAGTCGGTTACTTGGCAGTTAGGATTTAAACATTATAAATACAGTAATTCAAGTTGATTTGTATTAGAACATTATGAAAAGTAACAATCAATAACATTTGAGGAAATCTCAACGAATTGTTGAGTTCTTGACATTGCTCTGTTCGCCCCTGTTTTCAAAAATCTCTCTCGCTCTAAAACTTCTCTTTACTCTGCATTGTTCTTTTTTGGTTGTCTTGGTGTATGATTGATCGGTAACAACAAAGTGGTATCAGAGCTAGATTCTTAAGGGATCTATGGAGGTATAGGTGAGGAACTTGGCTCGGAAGGTAACTCTTTCTCAAACGAGGTGTGACGGCAAGCGTGGAACACTCGGAGATGGCTGAGAGCTCAACACTTAGTCTACAACCGGCAATATTCAATGGCGAAGAATATCAAATATGGGCAATCAAGATAGAGGCTTACCTGCAAGGTCAGGACTTATGGGAACCAATCGTTGAAGATTACGCGGTTGAGATTCCAAATGATGCTCCGATGGCTCAGCTACGGTGGCTAAGGGAGAGGGTGACGAAGAAAGCCTGAGCCAAATCTTGCCTGTACCAATCAGTATCACCCTCGATTTTTACAAGAATTATGGGATTTGCTTCGGCAAAAGAAATATGGGATTTCTTGAAGCAAGAATACAAGGGTGATGAGAAAGTATAGAACATGAAGGTCTTGAACCTTTTGAGGGAATTCGACAGAATTCAAATGAAAGAGGATGAAATGATTCAGAACTATTGTGATCGCTTAATTCAGTTGGCAGATCAAATCAGGCTCTTAGGGGCCGAGTTCAAGGATCAATGACTAGTACAGAAGTCATTGGTATCAGCTCCTGAAAAATACGAAGCAACAATTGTTTCGTTAGAAAATAGGAATGATATAGGGCAAATGAGGCTTGCTGAAGTGGTGAACGCCTTGCAAGCTCAAGAACAAAGATTCTTGATAAGAAAGACTGAAGCTACGGAAGGTGCGTATCGAGTCTTTGCCAAATCAGAGACTCAAGAAAAATCCAAGAAGAAGAGAAAGAAAGGTGGATCGAACTCTAAAGGCACTCATACACGCCAGAAGCATGGAAGCAAAAATACAAGAGGAGATAAGGTAAACAACTACAATCCCTATCCACATTGCGGTAAGTCTAATCATCTTGTCGTTAGATGCTGGAAAAGGCCCGATGTAGAATGCCGAAGGTGTCATCAGAAAGGACACATGGAGGCAATCTGCAAGAAAGAACCACCACAGGAGGCAGCCAATGTGCAGGTGACCGAAGAAGAAGAAGAGCAACTTTTCGTGGTGATCGGAAATCAAATTAAGAACTATCCATCTGACTGGCTAATCGATAGTGGATGCACGAGCCACATGTCTCCGGATCCAAGGTTATTCAAGACTCTGAACAAAGAGGTAAGAGCATGAGTGAAGCTTGGAAATGGGGACAGCATTCGGGTGGAAGGGAAAGGTCAAGTAGAGCTTGTAACCAAGAAGGGAATCAAGATCATTTCGGACGTGTTATATGTCCCAAAGATCCAGCATAATCTCCTGAGTGTAGCACAGTTAATCGAGAAAGGTATGACCGTGCACTTTGAATCGAATACTTGTAAAGTTTTTGATGATCATGGACAGGAAATTCTATGCACTCGAATGAGGAATGAGAGTTTCTCAATGAAACCCGAAGAGCTGCATCAAGAAACGCTAGTAGGAGACTCAACTGAACCGGATCTCTGGCATCGGAGACTCGGGCATTATGATACGAAGGGCTTGGAAGCAATGAGAAGAAAGAATATGGTCGAGGGCTTACCAACAACACCGTACGTGCATAAGCCATGCAAAGTTTGCATGATGGGAAAGCAAGCTAGGGCACCATTTCAGAAGGCAACTTGGAGAGCTAAAGAAAGATTGGAGCTATTGCACATGGATGTCTGTGGTCCCATGCCTGTGGCTTCCCTGAGTGGAAGCAGATATTTCCTCTTGATTATTGATGATTACTCCAGATACGCCTGGATCTACTGTCTGAAGAGCAAGGGAGAGGTAGCTAAGGTGTTCAAGGAGTTCAAAGTCTATATTGAAAACCAGACGAACCTAAACATCAAGTCGGTGAGGACGGATAATGGTTCAGAATTTTTATCTAACGAGTTTAGCTTGATTTGTAAAATAGCATGAATAAAACACCAGCTCGCCACGCCTTACACTCCACAGCAGAATGGCGTAGTGGATAGAAGGAATCGTACCATGGTGGAAATGGCGAGGTGCATGCTGGAGGAGAAGCAATTACCAAAGGAATTCTGGGCGGAAGCGGCAACTACCGCCTGTTTCCTGCTGAATAGAGTGTACTCCTGGACACTCGAGGATAAAACTCCGCATGAACTATGGTATGGCTTTAAGCCAAAGATAAGTAACTTGAAGGTATTCGGATCACTGTGTAGCGTCCTCATTCCTCAAGCCAAGAGAAGCAAGCTAGATGGAAAAACAGAGTCGACGATCTTCGTAGGATATTCGGAGGTCAGTAAGGCGTATAGAGTGTATTTTCCAGAACATAAGAAAATAAAGGTCAGTAGGGACGTATATTTCTTCGAAGATGAATGTTGGAGCTGGGCCGGAGTCGGGGAGGAAGATGGAACCAGAAATCTGATCACGCGATTGCCCTTAAACACTCCAGAAACAGTAAATAACCCGAATAATCATGAAGAAGAAGGGGAGGCAGAACCCGGAGATATTGTGAATCAAAATCAACCACGTGATCAGGGAGAATGGACTTCTGAAGGGGAGCCCATTTCTGAAGAAGAGAGCGAGGATGACTTCGATCATGTACCGGTCAGAGGAATCAGGAGCTTAGCGGAAATATACGAGAGAAGCAATGAAGCAGTTCTGGAGTCGACCCGGACCTAAGAGGCTTTGAAGAATCCAAAATGGGTAAAAGCCATGGAAGAGGAAATGTCGATGATAGACAAAAATCAAACCTGGAATTTGGTTGATAAACCACCGAATAAGAAGGCCATAGGATTAAAGTGGGTATTCAAGATGAAACTGAATCCAGATGGCTCAGTAAACAAATTGAAGACGAGGCTCATTGTAAAAGGGTATGCACAAGTTGAAGGGATCGACTTCGGGGAGACATTTGCTCCAGTGGACAGAATAGAATCAATATGGCTATTGTTGGCCCTCGCAGCTGAAAGAGAGTGGAAGGTGCATCAACTAGACGTGAAATTCGCCTTCCTCAATGGCATCCTACAAGAAGAAATCTATGTCCAGCAACCAGAGGGCTTCGTAATTAAAGGAAAGGAGGAGATGGTTTATAAACTGAACAAAGCCCTTTACGGGCTGAAGCAAGCACCTCGGTGCTGGTATGCAAGAATCGACGAATTTCTTCTGGAAATTCAATTCAAAAGAAGCTGCAGTGAGCCGACATTGTATGTGCGTATGGAAGAAGGAGAAGTGACAGTGGTGGCAATTTACGTGGATGATTTGCTGCTTACTGGAAGTTCTGAGAAGCAAATTGATCACTTAAAGCAGCAATTCAAGAGAACCTTCGAAATGACAGATCTCGGAGGTATGAAATATTTCTTAGGCATGGAGGTATCTCACCGAGAAGGGTATATTATCGTATGCCAAAAGAAATATATTCGAGATGTATTGAAGAGGTTCAGAATGGATCAGTGTAAACCAGTGACAACTCCAATCTGCCTAAAAGAGAAGTTGGTGAAGAAGGAAGAAAATGATGAAGTTGACAAGAAGAACTATCGAAGTATGATCGGAAGTCTCAAGTATATCACAGCTACAAGGCCAGATGTACTGTATTCTGTAAGTATACTTTCCAGATTCTTAAGCGATCCAGGAAAGCAACATGCAGTAAAATGAATTTTGAGGTTCTTGAAGGGAATATCTGATTACGGATTGCTTTACGAGAAGTCTGGTAAGTGTGAGCTCATGTGTTATGTTGATAGCGATTGGGGTGGAGCAACTAAAGACATGAAGAGCACCACCGGATATTATTTAACACTAGGCTCAGCATGTTTTTCATAGACGTCGAAAAAGCAAGAACTGGTGGCACTCTCTACAGCGGAAGTAGAATTAGTGGCGGCCACAGCAGCAGCTAAGCAAGTGATTTGGGTGAGAAAATTGATGGCAGATTTACAAGTTCAGTTAGGAGGAGCTACCGTGATTAACATTGATAATCAAGCCGCAATTTCAATCTCATTGAATTCGGTTTTCCATGGCAAAACCAAGCATTTCAAACTTAGATATTATTATCCAAGAGATATTCAATAGGAAGGAGAATTGAAGTTCCAATACATTCACACGGACAATCAGATTGCAGACTTGTTTACAAAAGGATTCAATGTTTCGTGTTTTGAACAGTTAAGGAAAATGGTTGGAATTCAGAAGCTGAACCTCTGATCCAAGGAGGAGTATGTTGGAGATGTCTCAGAAGTTCAGATTGACGTTGGATGAGCTTAAACATGTAAGCCATGCATCAACGTTCAAGAAGACAATCACAGAAGATCAAGATTAGTCAGTTACTTGACAGATAGAATTTGAACGTTATAAATATTGTAATTCAAGTTGGTTTGTATTAGAACATTCTGAAAAGTGACAATTAATAACATTTGAGGAAACCTCAACGAATTGTTGAGTTCTTGACATTACTCTGTTCACCCCTGTTTTGAAAATCTCTCTCACTCTAAAACATCTCTCTACTCTACGTTGTTCTTCCTCGGTTGTCTTGGTGTAAGATTGATCGGTAACAACAAATTGCTGCTACAGGACCAGCCGTCCGTAGAATTTCATTTATAACCTACACCCGAAACAGTTAGAGAGCAAAAGGGAAAGGGTGAGGTAAAAGTGAAAATAAATAGAACTGAGAGAATTATACTCACTTGCATGGTGTACCCCATTGATCTGTATTCATTCCAGGTCAATTCAGATTGCCTGTTTTCTCTTTTTCTTATAATTTCTTCGCTTTCATTCTGATAAATGAAAAAACAGGAGAAGCGGAAAAGAATAAACAATACAGATCCAAGAAAACTAGTCCCAAATATCATGCTAAAAGTGAATATAATTAGGAAAACATACCTGCAACTGTTCAAGCACTACCGGGTTTTGTTCAAGCATAACCATGCCAAAAGTAAAAGCCGATGCTGCTGACTCGGTGCCACCAAGCAAAAACCCAAAAAACACAATTGCAATGAATTCATCAGTTATGCGAGTATCGGTTTTCATGTGCTCGAGAACTTGATCAATGCAGTCCCCTTTACGCATTTCTTCAGGAACTTCCCTTCTCTCTTTTATCGTATTCGTTAGGAAGTCTATAATTTCCTTGTGAATCTGACAGTGAAGAATGGATTAAAGTTAGAATTGGATCGATTCAAGATGTAAAAAGGACCTGAATTGGGTTCTTCTTGAGATGTGTTAGAACAGTAGAAGTAATCACCTTGAAGGCCCTGTAGAAGGGAGTGCCAGGGATGCGTACTGGAAATGACACTAATGCTTGCATCACCTCCGAGAACTTCTCCCACAATTTTACTTTGCACTTCTCAGGGTCATAACTAAAAAGATATTTTGCTGAGAATTCAAAGAACATCTGAAAGTAGAAGATTGGGCAAATAGGTTAGTATTTGAGACTGGATCTCTTGTGAATACCTCCCCCCAGAAGACCAAAACTTTGGAAAAAGGACTTTGTACTGTACAGACCTTTGAAATTTCGGATCTCAGTTGAACATAATCCTTGGTTGACCAGGAGTTTACTGTCTTAATGCTCATTTGCACAACGTCAGCAAAAAGTTTTTCTCTGACGGCTTCAGAGCCAAGGTGATCTAGGAACAGTCTCCTGTAGTACCTGTGATACTCTCCGCCTAAGCTGCTTGTACCACCATCCTTAGAGGAGCCTGTGTGGTTAATGAGCTTTGAATATGCGTCCATCATCCAAAATTCTACACACTTCTCTTCTTGCTGGAACAAGAAATTGTTGAATTCAGGATCAGTGGAAATGATAACTGATCGCCCCGCTAAGCTCGTCTTGAATATTGGCCCATACCTGAAAGAATATGACACGTAATGCCTCATTAACTATAAAATAAACAATACCTTTAGCCATTTCTGGCTACAAACTCTCTTCTCACCCTGCGAACACTCCCTGCAGTGGATTTAAATGTCCATTCAGCTAAAAAAGTCAGATTGCGAGAGAGGGAAGAAGACCCTCTGCCCATAGAACAGCCAGTAATTCAGCCTCCAGCAAGCTATAGTGCCGCGGTCTCCGATCAATCTACTCCGGCAAACCTAGCAATCGACCTCAATTGGCCTGAAGAGCCCCCAGTAGAACTGGAAGAGGGCGACATCAACATAGTTCACAGACCACATGGCTTGGGCATTGAACTATCTCCTACCTTCCGAGGCAAATTAGATACTGTCTGGGCTCACGCGATTGTGATCAAGCTGTTGGGATGCAAGATGGGCTTCAGTATGCTCCGGGTTCGTCTCCTCACCTTGTGGCATCCTATTGGTCCCCTGAAAATTGTAGACTTCGAGAATGATTTTTATTTGATCAACTTCAAGGAGGAAAGGGACTATATTCATACCTTGAAACAGGGTCCATGGATTGTCATCGGACATGTCCTTTCGGTTCAGCCATGGACACTAAAGTTCCGCCCCTCCTCAGGTTGTATCACCCACGTCGTTGCTTAGGTCCGATTCCCCGAACTCCCTATTGCCAGATACTATCCCTCAATTCTAACTGCTCTAGGTAATCAGCGCTCCTCTTCGATCGTTCATAGAACTCAACGGGGAAGTCATTCAGGTGGCGTACGAGGGACTTCCCCAAATTTGTTTCCACTGCAGCCGGGTCGGGCATGGTACCACCACTTGCCCATTGCGCCCCGAGACACCTTCAGTTTCTACGACGTCCTCCGACGCGTCACCCACGCCAGGCCAAGGCGATTCCAGCTGCGATCCTACCACCGGTCCTCCTCAATTAGCTGCCTTTGGCCCCTGGATGCAATTGGCACGATGAAATCGCCAGACTCCTCCTTCCACCACCGGGTCTCGCCGAGATAGCCCACCCCAAACGCTAAACGTTGGTTCCCGTGGCTTGAGATTCACGGCCCTCTCCCCAACTGCGTCGTTCGACGCCCCAACAGGCCTCACCCCAACGGCTGTATCTCCTAGCTCCTTCGTTGGCCTAGTCTCGTCCAATACAGACCAGAGTAACGGTCAATCCTTATGTAAATAATCCAGAAGAGACGACAGACACAAGAGGGGCACGCACATGGTAGCTTCTGGAATCACACACAAAAACAAGGGGCAACACCGTTTCATTCTCCACTGGGTGCTTCCTTGGGCTCGCCTTCATCTAGGGGCCCAGCCTCCTTAACCCCTCCACAGAAGGACTCCTCCTTGGATCAGGCTACCTCCACGAGCCTAGACTCATTTCCTCCTCCTAAGCCTTCCTCCACCGTGGGCCTACACACTTTAAGCCCTCAACTGCAGCAGCCCAGGACCACGGGCATTAGTTCCTCTCAGCCCAGGTCGGCGCACGTAAAGATTTCCTTACCGTCGCATGTGACCTTTGTTTCATCGGACCCGACCATCCCTCTACCCATCCCCCCGGGCATGGGCAACGGGGCGATGGATGAGGACCCCACCAATCCCCAGGGCCCAATGGACACGGCACCTCCTCAATCTCTCCAAGAGGCTACCCCACCTCCCCCCCCCCTCGACTTAGTTACCGAGCATAGGAGCACTGGAGACGTGCTTGGCTCTCAAGATTCGCCGATGGCGGAACCAGTTCCCGCACAAGCGACCCTTTTTAGTCTAGATCAGATTGGGCAAGCAGTCAACGTTCCGACCGGATCGAGTTAGTTCCCCCTTTTCGTATCGCGATTATGACAATCTTTATCTGGAATTGTCAAGGGGGCTGGAGGCTGGACCTTCAAGCCCATCATGAGGAACTATATTCAAATCCATAAGCCCCGCTTAGTGGTCTTGGTCGAGCCCCGTATTAGCGGCGAACAAGCTATGAAAGTTATTTGCTCTATGGGATTTAGCAATTCCTTCCGAATAGAGGCGACGGGCTATTCGGGTGGGATA
The DNA here is from genome assembly GCA_029829435.1 of Erythroxylum hondense. Taxonomy (NCBI): domain Eukaryota; kingdom Viridiplantae; phylum Streptophyta; class Magnoliopsida; order Malpighiales; family Erythroxylaceae; genus Erythroxylum; species Erythroxylum hondense. Next base: position 4,694 of record JANKYF010120331.1, on the reverse strand, counting down.
TGAGTGCTCTGGAAGGAGAATATCGATGTCCGCATTCGTCTTGCTCATCGCCAGTTTATACATACTCACGTGCAGTGGGACCACCAGTCATTTGAATTTACAACTATTTACGCGAGCCCGACCTACGTGTTACAAAAATTCCTCTGGCATTACCTGGCAACCCTTGTTCCGCACATCACCATACCCTAGCTTCTGAGCAGGGACTTTAATGCGAAATTGGAGAGTGTCGATAAATGCGAGGGTTCACGAACCCAACCTATAGTTAATACTCACTTTCGGGATTGTATGCCCCAGTGTAATCTATAGGATCTTGGCTATTTCGATCTGAGATTCACGTGGAAGAGGGGCAATATCAGAGCCAGGCTCGATCGAGCTTTCAGTTCTCTTGCTTGGTTCTCTGCACATCAGAGTACCCGTGTTACCCACCTGCCTTTTCTCAAATCGGATCATCGGCCTCTCCTTATAAGTTTCCTTGAGCTAGACCCCACAATCCTATGCGTTGTCCTTTTTGCTTTCAATCTGCGTGGCTCACTCACACTTCTTTCTCCCAAGTGGTTGCTGATAACTAGCATCCGAGTTCCTCAGACTTTAGTGGAGCGATCCAATGCTTCTCGGAAACGCTCCACCATTGGAATGCCACGAAGTTTGGCAATATATTCCATCGCAAGAAACGCCTCATGGCCCGTCTCAAGGGCCTTCAAAAATCGGTAGAGGATACAGATTCCCCCTCCCTTCATGAGCTCGAGGCCTACCTGCGGAATGAATTAGAATACGTCCTCTATCAGGAAGAGCTCTTCTGGCACCAGAGATCCAGGAGTCAATGACTCGGACAGGGTGATCAGAATACTCAGTATTATCACGCTCTCACTCGTACTCGGCGTCATCAATCCCATATCTATTCTCTCTCGATATCAATGGTACTGAAGTTACCGATCCCGTGGTTCTCCGAGGCATTGCTCAGCGTTACTTGGAGGAATTATACCAACCCGACGGTCAGTCCTCTTTCACTGGGCCTCTTCCTAGTAATTTTCCTACTCCCCCGCAGCATATACATAAGGACCTCTCTTGTCAGATCAGCCCCAAAGAAATAAAGGTGGCGTTTTTTTCCATGGCTCTTAATAAAGCCCCAAGTTTTGATGGTTTAACAACCCACTTTTACCAATCCCAGTGGGACACTGTAGGACCCTCCCTGATTCATTCCCTGTAGCGTATCTTTCGTCATGAAGTTTGGGAGTCAGAGTTTAACCGAACTATCATTGTCCTTATTCCTAAAACTCCCTCCTTCACTTCTATTTCGCAGTTTCGACCGATTGCGCTTTGCACTGTGCTTTACAAAGCCCTCACCAAGATTTTATCTAATCAGCTCAAACTGTACCTCGAGGAGATTGTTAGCTTGACCCAATGTAGTTTTGTGCCTGGCCGTCTTATTACCGACAATATCATCATCACCCAGGAAGTGATTCACTCCATGAAATGCAAAACTGGTAGGAAGGGGATCATGGCCATCAAAGTGGACCTCGAGAAAGCATATGACCGTCTCGATTGGGACTTCATTCGAGTCACCCTGCAAGATGTTGGCATTCCTACCTCGCTTATTTCACTCATCATGAAATGCATAACTACTGTGTCCTTTCAAGTGAACTGGAATGGCGAGCTAAGCGAGGCCTTTACACCCTCTCGCAGTATTCGTCAAGGAGACCCTCTTTCCCTTTACCTTTTTGTGCCGTGCATGGAACGGCTTGGACACGCGATAACTTATGCAGTGTCCACCAGTAGTTGGCATCCGATCAAATTGAGTAAGAATGGACCCCCCTTTCCTATTTATTCTTTGCCGACGACCTCATTCTCTTCTCTAAGGCTTCTATCGATCAAGTTCATGTCCTTCGGCACGTTTTGGACTCATTGTGCACCGCTTCTGGACAATGCATGAGCAAAGACAAATCCAGATGCTACTTCTCTAGGAATGTCCCCTTCTTCGATCTGTCGTACCTTAAGCAACGAGTTAGCTTTGCCCCGGACCAACGACCTTGGTCAGTACCTAGGGGTTCCTCTCCTGCACCAACGTGTCGGTAAGCATACCTATCAACAAATTCTCGACATGGTCTATAACCATATGTCCGGCTGGTCCCCCTCTACGTTGTCTTTCGCTGGTCGTGTCACCTTGGTCCAATCGGTCTTAGTGGCTATACCGAGTTATACGATGCAGACTATTCGGTTTCCACGTGGGTTGTGTGACACCGTAGAATAAGCTATGAGACAATTTTTGTGGGGCTCGTCACACGACAGGAAGAAGTTACCCTTATCAGCTGGTTTGTAAGCCCAAGGAGCTAGGGGGTTTGGGTATATGACGGATTTGGGAAATAAACGATGCCTTCCTGGCCAAACTTGGTTGGGCCTTGATCGCCACTCCTGATGCCTTATGGGTCCAGGTGCTCTCAGGTAAATATGCTTTTGACGTGCACCGCCTTCCCCCCTCCCTTCCTTCCTCTGGGGGTTCGATGGTGTGAAGGAGCATCAAGGCGACATGGCATATTGTGACTCAAGGCATGACGTGGAGGCTTGGAAATGGTATAACGACGAGATTCTAGCTCGACCCTTGGATCACGGGAGTCGGCCCACTCCTCTCACACTCTACTCAGCCCCTACCGGACAATCTTCTTAGCCTTAGCGTCCATAACTTCGTGGAACCCACTGGTAATTAGAATTTGGCAGCCTTCCAATCTTATCTCTCGCCTGCGATTTGCAGAACCATTGTCGGCATGTTTCCTCCTTCACTGTTTCTGGGCCCCGACAGGATAATCTGGGGTGCCTCCGATCACGGTAACTACACCGTTGCCTCTACTTACTCCATGCTTCTGGGTCACGCGGACGAAGTTCAGCATGGGGTCTGGCGAGCCATTTGGCAGTGGTCGGGACCCCAGCGGGTGTGCTCCTTTTTATGGTTACTAGCGAAGGATCGCTTGCTTAGTAATCAACAACGGGTGCGTCGACACCTCATTATAGACGGTACCTATCCCCACTGTTTCCAAGAAGAATCCTCCCTTCATGTTGTTCGGGACTGTTCGATTGCTCGACAAGTGTGGGACAGTTTCCTGCCGGGAATCGTCACTTCGCCATCCTTCACACTTCCCACCAGTGATTGACTTCTCACCAACCTCCAACAGCATCGGCAAGTGCAGGGCCAGGATTGGGCGCTTCTTTTTGGGTCGACCTGCTAGTTCCTCTAGACATGGAAGAACAAGTCTATTTTCGATTCTACTTTTGTGCGACCCACCTCACCCACTTTTCTCATCTTGTCTTTTGCAGATTAGGTTTAGTAGGCTACCAAGAGGCATAGACTGGTCACCACCGACTTCTGTCCTTTCCATGAGCAACTAATCGGTTGGAGTCGGCCGCCGTCAGGATGGGTTAAATTGAACACCAATGGGGTATGCAATGCTACAACAGGTGGCCTCATCCGCGATAGTGATGGAAACTGGCAAGGAGGTTTCACTCAGCACATAGGTTGGTGCATAGCGCAGTTAGCGGAACTCTGGGCCGTCTACATAGGACTCTCTTTGGCTTGGAGATTGGGCTTCCGCAGGATTGAGCTGGAAGTGGACTCGATGGGGGTACACCAGCTTCTCTCTTTTGTGTCCTCCCACTCCCAGTCGAGCAACCCTATAGTCATGGGTATCCTAAAACTTCTCAACCGGAACTGGTCTGTTGTTTATCATCACGTATACCGAGAGAGCAACAGATGTGCGGACTGGCTCGCCGCCCAAGCAGCTCATTCCGATCTTGGTGTCACTTATTTTAATGTTACACCTATAGGGTGCTATAGTATCCTTTTAGAGGATAGGTCAGGGATCTGTTTCCCTAGACTCATTTTGTAACCGATGTACTCATTTTTCCTTTATATATAAAAAAAGATAACACAAAAGGATGATAGACGCGGTAATTAAAAATGCTTCAAATACTTCTCCATTCTAGTTTTTACGAAACGTGGCATGTCTGCGGATCTGCTGGGAATGGAGAATTGAATAGACTCTCCAATCAAAGGCAATCCCATAGAACCTGGAGGGAGTTTTCCTCTGCATGGTGGATTCCTCCACCTGTATATCCAGTAAGTTGTAGCTATGACTAAGAAGGACAGAATGTAAGGAAGTGTGGCCAACATATTGTTACTAGCTCGGGAAAGTAAGGAGGATGGAGAAGTGGGTTACCATTAGAGAAACCAGGGAGCATTTATAAGGTTGTCATCGGGATACTTTAGGGACAAGATCTTCTGTCCAATTTTATGGTATCTTATTATGTCCCATGAATCTCAGTCATTTATTTATGCGAGACTCGCGTTTATTTATGCAGGACTCACGCGGGCTCACGTAAATAAATGACTGAGATTCATTGAACATAATAAGATATCATAAAATTGAACAGAGGATCTGGATTCGATACTTCCGATACTCGAGTTGAATTGTTTATATATTTAGTTCACATTTTTATGGCCCACAACAAAAGAATTGAAATAAAAATAAAAAATAAGAATTAAAATATAAATAAAATTAGTAATTATGCACGTTTATTATGTAGATATTAAAAATAAGATTATAGAAGTTAATACTTATACTTTGGTATCAAATATTAAAAATGATAATGACAAATTTTTTTTCATATGTTTGGTTATTGCGTGATTAATTTTGTAAATAAATAAT
>JANKYF010118347.1:0-14445 GCA_029829435.1 Erythroxylum hondense | reverse complement strand
AGTTTTTACAAATTAAAAATATAAAATAATTTTTTTAATTAGATCCCAAAATCCAACTCTTCTAACCGTATAGAATAATTAACCCTTAGGTCGATCTGAGCGTGAGCTTGACTTATAGAACGACTCATTAAATACACCTTAATTTAGATTAATGTGTCAGTCTATTGTTATTCCTGTATTATTCTTCACAATGATTAATATAATTTTTTAATTGATCAGTCCTATAAGTAATGCAGTTAGAACAATAATATAATAGCTTATGGTAATAGTCGATCGAGATTATGTTGACGATAGTATGGCCATTCGAGAGTAAGTACAAAGACCAAGAGATTGAAAGCAGTACCACTAAAGTATCACAAAAAACAAAGAGTAGACGACTTAAGCCCAACATACATAGGCCGTGGAAGAAGATTGATGGTATGGGGTCTTCGGTACAAACTGCTTCGTAAAGGTGCAGTCGGCTGCTTGTCATTCCTTTCATGGTAGTCCAAGTACAGCTATGTTAAGAGGCTCAACAAGTTACGTAGGCTTAAAGTTTCAAGTTCTTCCATGCTCTGGTGTGGTGTATGCTGTAACAGCTACGAATGAATGCTTGGAAGAGCGTAGGCAACTATTACGGTAGAGCCAATGGATTGCTCATGAACATCTATCGTTTAGCTTAAATACAAATAGCTCTTGAACTAGACTGAAACCATGAGAAATGTCCGACCATATAGTTGGCGATGAGACACTGAAGCATATTATAAAGAAATTTCTTAGTTGCGATGCCTGAGTAACATGAACATTTCATACAAAATTGTAAGGAATATGCAAATCAACTTCTAATCTAGAATGCCAAGTGAATTGGCTAAGTAGAAATATTAGTTATCGAATCACTACATAACAATTCTAGAATTTGATACATTGTAGCTGCTATTCCTATATACACTTACTATTCGCAACTATAACTGGTTAAGTATATTAAACTTAATATCAATCAGGACCCTGAACATTAAAGAATATAATCTAACAGAACAAGTCATGATCCTCTATGCCTATTCTTCATTGAAAATCGTCTAAAGTTGGCTCTAATTCCCCCAGTCGCTGAAATCTGACGAAGTTGATCCAGTTCCTTCATCTGGATCTTCATTTCGTTCTCCACTGGCTTCCCCGACTCTACCTTCATCCATATCCCCATTTATATATTCCCCAACATCAATATCACCTTGGTCACCATCATCTTCATCTAGGTAATTCCCATTTTCATTTTCCTCATTGACATCAATATTAGTGGAACTTCCATCCATCAAACCACCACCGAAGCCACCACATTCATGAACTGCGAGATCATATTCATTTCTAGGCGTATGGTTGTTGTTATAATCAGATCCTTCTGAGCTGCCAGCATTTTCAGTGTCCTCCACCTGATGCCTTCTTTCTTTAGCATTCCACTCATCCCCAACCAAGCCTTTTGGTGAATTTTCATTTGTAACTTGTTTAGAAATGTCTCCTTTGGAAGCTATATCGATTGCTTTCTTAACTGATTTTTTCCGACTTCTAGTGCTTCGACGTCCACGCTTACGCCCTCTTGCACGCGGTTGTAACTTCCATACCAGTTCTTGCCTTAACATACCACTTTTAGTGTTGCTAGTTCTTTTGCTAGATTCATATCTGGAACCAATGCCCCCCTTTTGAAGTCTTCCAGCATTTGTAAAGGCGTGCCTCCTACTCTGCTTCCCTCGTCCGTGGCACAAGCCCCCAAAACCAATCCAACTCTGTTCTTCTGAAAATCCACCTTGACGAGAAGTTTCAGCGGTTTTATCATCCTGCATGCTGTTGGCAACAGTCTGCTTGGTTGAAAGCTTCTAAAAGACAGGAAAAATTCAAGTCAGAATATTCCTCAACCAGTATTACGTGATTAAAAAATAAATTGTGTTCATAGTGGCCCTTATGTTTGGGAGGGTAGGGCAAGGAAGTATAACATGACATGTAGACGAAGATAGTAAATATGAGTCATATACAATACATGCCGGTGATCCTAAAATGTTTCACTCAGTACACAAATGTAGAACAAGATAGGAAGTAGATATGAGTCATATAATACAAGTCAGTGATCCTAAATTGTTTCACTCTATACACGGAAGAAAAGAGGTGATGCCAATAACTGGAGGATTCAGTTACATTTTGGCCAGCTGTGAAGTATAAATTAAGAACTTTGACACATCATAGATATGGTTTCTAAATGTGAATTATTCCCAGTAACCTATCAAACATTTCCAGAATCAATGGAGGTTTGAAAGGTAGGGGTGAAAACAGAAGAAAGTCTTTCAAATAAAACTGAAAGTAAAGGAACCCATTGTTCTTTGTTACCACTTCTTCCTTTGATTGGTGGAGATGTAAATTGACATACACGACTTGGTAATCTTTCAGAACCCCTTCCCATCCACTCATAATCAGGACCCATGTTGACTACTCTACAAATTCCAAAAGAAGGATATAATTCACTGGATACCCTGTCAGGTTAGTTTTAAAGCCAAGAAACATGGTGACGTTTCAACAAAGTGTTTCTTATGCATATATATGCTGTCAAGCGATGACATACCTACTAGGGCTTGGCCTAACTTATAATGTGGTAGAAGTACCTCTCCTCTATTAAGGTCCAAAATTGGCGGGAACATAAGGAAAGGAGTGAGAGAATACTTGCCTCAAATTAAGTCTTATGTACACCCCCAAAGAATTTGACGATCTCACCAATTCATTTTCCATTAAATTCCTAGTTTTATCATGTAACAAATAGTTTTGCAGCTTTAAAGAGGACATATAATGGTTTGCATACAAAGATAAATTTTACATCTGTAATCATTTCATGTATTTTACTGTCTTTTGAGATCGTTTACTATTTTGTTTCAAGAAACACTCGATGGCTTCAATAGCATGTGCCTTCTGCACTGAGGCATATTGCAACAATATTGCTTTCCAGGGGAGAAATAACAGACAAAAACTTACAGAAGAACCCCATAAGAAGTCCTGTCTCCTGCAGAAAACATAAAATTTAAACCATATCATTCAAAATTTCAAAGAAATTACTCACAATAACTATGCCATTGCTCCTGTCCTTTTGAATCGCCACTTTCTCATGTACCATGCAGGATATGGATGAATCCAATTGCAGAATTCTCAAGGCTACAGCTGCAGTTGTCTGTGGTAACCATGGCAGCACAGGAATTCTTTCTATACTGGAAGAATCATTACCTTCAGATCCAGGTGAGACAGTTGAACCAAGAAGCTCACTTGTTGTTTCGAAATTTGGAGACAAGTAATCTCTCTTTATTGCAATCTCCAACAGTGTAAGAATCTAGGAATAAATTACAAACTTCAGATAGAAGATTCGAAATGGAAACTGTAATGAAAAGCCAGTATTGCATATACACATACACAAGAATCAAACAAGAAGGTACCTAAGATATTAATAAGACATCACAGAGCAAAAGCCCCAAAGTATTTAGGATCCTTCTAAGTAGGTTCTAAATGCAATGGAGATGGTTACACATAAATTCTTGGAACAACAGTCAGAATCTATGTATATATATTAAAGACAACACAAAGAGAAAGATATTCTCTTATTTTCCACATAAGACAAAATTTTAACAATGTATGACAACTAGGATTGTAACTTATATTACATAAATTCTTAAATTTGATTAAATTTTAAAAACTTATTGAATTAATATTTTTAACTAAGATTAAGAATTCATCTCTTCCAACTTTTTTTAACATTCAATTCATCAATTTAATTAATTGACTTATTATTCAGTCAGTGGTTATATCAAAATATTAAATATTAATTAGTAAGAATTAACTATTAATTAATTAATTATTAAATAAGATTCTTTTTTGGCTTTGTAATCTTTTAACATTGCACTAACTCTTAAATATGAAATTAATTATAATAAAATTTTCACTATAGCAATCTTACCATGTATAAAAAGACTTAACTCAATTAAATACCATGTGGGATAATAGATGAAAATTCAAATAAAATACCTTATTTATGTTACTTAATGAATTCTCTCAAATCACATCATCCTCTTAGATTATATATACATTAACCATTTAAGATACAAAAGATTAACAAAAAAAAGACCAATTAAAAAGATGGAAGGATCACTTTTTTCTAGAAATAGATTTAGTCTTATATTGTTTTATATTACCAAAGTGATGAAAAATATAACAAGAAATAACTTCTATTAGTTTCTTATTTATAATATTATGATTATTGAAGTTATAGATGTAGCTACGATTTTTCAGCTTCATTTTTAATTTAGCTAATGTAATTATGTTTTTGTTATAAATAGAAATAAAAAGAGTATCTTTATATTTTATTTGTCATCTAATATTTAATTTAAACATAGAAGTGCATTTGATAGATAGAATAAATAAGTAAATATAAAACCAAAATAATTTTTAAATAACCACAGAAAGTGCTGGTTTGCGGTTAGCTTTATTATAAAGTCAAATACCTCATGCTGATGTTTGATAAATGATTTCTAGTCATAGCGCCAAAAAAAACCTCACTAGATCATATCTGGATGTCTAGAGGACTGCTTTAGCTAGGATAAGATATATAATATTAATATACCTAAGATTATGTGAAAAATCAACTACTTTTCCAATCTAATTAAGAAGACAAACTTTCTGAAAGGTAACAGCAAACCAAGAGATAGTTTCTAATTAAGAACTTGTCTGTTTCTCAAGCCCTGCCATAATTCCCAGAAGCATTGTGGAGGCCTTGCACCTTTGTTTATGTTTTGCCAACTCATTATTATAGTGATAGAACATTGTTTATATATCTATTATGTCATAAAAATATTAAAAGGAAACACAACAACAAAGCCAACATAAACCTGAAGAAGGTCTTTAGCTGATGCTGAGTACCACAGCTTTAAACCCCATGATTTTCTATAGTCATTGGTCCAAAGAGGTAAAAGAGCTTCTGATGGAATTGACACCTGCAAGCACACAGAAAATGTAACAACAAACTGCTTCAAAACAAGGAGGACGGAAGCAAAGAACGGATCATTAAAATCATCAAGCTATAATTTACAACTCAATGTTTTTAGCTGTCTAAAATCGTCACTTACCTCGATTAAGGCTAAAAGCAATTTCAGTAATCTGATTCCGAGTGGGGAGGCTGAAGCATACAAAGAGCTATCCCTGTCCATAATATGTTTATCTTCATGATTACAAAAGTTCAAGTTGCTTCCAGACGCTTCATATGTCTTATGGCAAGAAGGACATTGGCTGTCCTCGTAAAAAACAATATCATGACAGTAATCACAAACATTTAGGATCTGTTCACATCTTTTATTCCCGCACTTCATGGAACGTAAAACCAAATGATTAGCACATTCTTTCCACATCCACTTCTCAAAATCTTGATACCTCTTGAAGATATGATTTTTCTCAGCCTCAGTCCTTCCTATCTCAATTCTGAAAGATGTTGATGGCGCATTCATATCCAAATCTGCAACACGTGTAGAGTTGCTTGGGATGTCAATATTAGCACTGATATCAGCATCGGAAGTAATTCCAACTGCTTCTGCTTGCACCGGGTCTCCACTTTGCTTCTCCATGTAAGTTTGTTGTGTGTTCCTCCGGACAACCTTTTTAAAAGGAACCTCAATCTTCTGTAACATCATATGCAAATAGGATTCCCTAATACCCCGTACATCCAAAGATGCCAGCAAAGAATCAAAACCCTGAATGCAAATGTTAAACAAACAATCAAAACCAAGCACCATATAGCCGACAAGATGGATACAAATATTAGGCATTCCAAGAAATAGACACAAAAAATAAACAGTGTAAATGATTCATTTGACCTACTCATATACCAATTGGCAAACAAATCTCCCTAAAAAAGTGAAAAGAAAAAGAATTTGCAGATAGCATATGATTCTCGCTTTTTCTTCCAGTACAAATGTTGTGCCAACTAGAGGATATGCAAGCTACACAACATATCGGAAGCATAGAACTTTGATTAAGATAATATACTATCAAGTATCGACACACATTCAAAGACAAGCAGTTATGTAACAAAAGAAAATATGTATTAATAATATTAAAAAAAAACCTCTTCTGTTTCAACAAGCCTCCAACGACCATCATGTAACTCAACAAATATCCTGCCACTTCCAGGATCGTTGTGAGAAGCAGACGTGGTAAACTGCCAGTACCGATTACGCCCGCGATCCAGGCCAAGAGGCAATGATCTATAGGCATACATCTCTTCTGCTTTCTGAGCAATGAAGGATTTCAGTTGAGAGTGTGACCTTTCAGCCACCTGTCCTAATTGTTGGTTGGAGAGATTATCTAGACAAGCAGAGGAATCTTGAATTTCCACATTCCTCTCAGAAGGTATATTATTGAGATGATTGTTGATACCCTGCAAGACACTTAACTGTTCTTGCTGAACTATATTAACTGGCAACTCACTAGATTTCTCATCATCATTCATGAATGAGCTTTCCTTACACTCTGAAGTGGACATTGTAAGATTAGGCTCAATCTTGTTCCCCACAAATGGTGGATAATGCATTTTGACAATGTATTCCTCCTTCATTCGACGCTTATCAAGCTGTGCCTCTGCCCACATTTGCTTTTTAAGAGCATTTGCAGCTTCTAATCGTTCCTGAAAGTTTTCATATCAGTAGGCCAAGAAGCAAAAAACATGACTCTAAACTTGCACTAATAGAGAAAAGGTCATACCTCAAGGACAATGCGTATGGAATTACCTTCAATTGCCACACCTATCAATGCCACAAGAGTATTAAGGCGCTCTTCGACACTCAGATCAGAGTAATTTGCTTCAATAAGTACCTGAACCCAAGGTTCCCCAAGATTACTTTCATCAACATCATCCCCTTGATCAAGATTAGTGCAGACGTCAGCTACCCCGACAGATTGATCACTAGAAGTATCAACATCCTTAGCACCATTTAAGCCTTCAGCATGCACTTTTTCATTATCATCGACACCATTGGGAGTTCTTAAAACCTCATTAATCTGTTTTCGGTTTCCGAAGGCAGTTTCAGAATTAAATTCATTCCCCTCCGGATAAGCCTCTTCCTTGGGTTTTAATTCAGTAACCAAGTCAACAACTTCAGGGTCGTCTGGCCCGTCACTTTCAGAATCATCATCTCTTTCAGCATCTTCAGCGTCTTCTCCATCTGCAAAACCACTAAATACTCTAATTCTTTCTCTGGCAGCGGCAAGAATTGCATCAGCATCAGTAGGGTCCTTCCTATAGGCAGGACGTACACAATATGTTGACGGCGCTGTTCTCTCAAAAAGTTTTGTATCCCTGGACAACGCAGCAGCAACTGAAGCTTCTGGTGTCTTGCTTGTTGTAAGATCCCTCAGTCCAGATCTCTGAATCTTGTCCACAACTTCCAATATTGTCAGACCATTGCCTCCCTCAAGAGAGAGAACATGAAACGCTGCAAACTTAACAGTTCCAGGAGTCAAACGATGCCTAGATCTGCGTGTATTAGAAAACCCTCTTTCTTGCATTTTAGCAACAGCATTTTCAACTGCAGCTCCATTGCGTAAATTATTAATCACATCTTCACCATCATTACCCTGAATTTTTAACAGACCAATGTACAAAAAGACCATCAAATTGATTACAACAGTAATGCAAATTTATGAAAAAGTAACTTCATACATGTCTGTGCATATCGTATATGGTAAAAGATTACACTACCTATACTAATTTGTGGTTCTTGGATAACAGGACGAAAACAGAGAGGAGATTAACAATCATAACAGCTTTCCAATCGAGATAATCAGTTAAATTAGCTCCAAATTTCTGTCCAATAATTTTTTACTCCAATCTTTCAAAGGAAGACCCAACAGGCACTTCTAATGACGTCGATCATCAAAAATTATTTCAATCAAACTGCATTTGTAAGATACACAATATGTTGACAACCAAATTGACAAATACAAATAGTTCTGCTCTATTAAACACAATATACACACTTAGGCTTATAGCATATTTGATGCATGAGTAATCATAGTAATCTTAGCTTGGTCATTTCCAAAACGATCAAATCCAAAAGCTTAAGCTGTTAGATGAGGTCCAAACGAAATTCATACTCAAGCCTCCTTTCACAAAATGTGGGCGATAAGTTCAAGTATGTTCCAAATAAGCAACCAATTACTAGTAGTAGTTACAATTTTCTATTTGAAGGACACCTTGCCTAGTCAACAAAGCAAAAAAAAGAAAGACACCTAACAACCTACTTAGCAGAGAAAGACTCTTCTAATTTGGGAAAAGTTCCGTTGAGACATGCTCAAACTACTGGACTTCTTGAACCTCAATAAAGATGATTTGTAAGTTGACATCTTAACTTCATCAATCTACAAACCAGCAACATAAGCCTCCTCTAGCTTGGAAAAAGTTTTGTGATACATGTCCTAAGAAAAAATATTAACAAATCCTAAAACCACCATCATGAAGGATGAAGTTAGACCATTCAATTAGAATTCCAACTAAATATGACTTGAAAGTATGCTTAGTTTCTTTTAGTTAAAATCTAATTAGAACTTACAGATTTAAGGTCGTAGTAAATTCTTTATAGATGCCTTCACTATTGTTATAGAAAGTTTTCGGAATAATTCATTCATTATTGAAATTCAGGTATTCACTTGCTCTTCCAAACCTACTTTATGCTTCTTCTCCACCATTCTCGTAAGTCTTCCTCTGCAATTCTGCTGCCCATCTTTACTTTCCCCTTCTCTAGTTTCTGCTCCCTAATCTACCAATATAGTTCCTTGATATTCCTGAGTGTTGTTCTTATGATTCTTCTAATCCCTCTATTTCCCTCTTAGTCTTCCTTGGTTGCCCTTGATCTCTATATCAGTTCCTCTGTTTTTACCTCAATTGGATCTTTTCCTACCCCTGATTCTAACACCTCCCAATCATAAAGCTGGTAATAACATGTCAAGAACTTAATCAGTCGGATAAGCTACACATGAACTGATCATATTCATCTAGTCTAATTGCAAAAATATAAAATATTTAATACATTAAGATAAGGTCTATATTAATAACAACATCCAGTAGAAATCCTACTGCCATACAAGGTCTGGAGAGCTCTAGTAATACGCAACCTTACCTCTCACTAGTAGAGAAGCTGTTTCCAAATTACCCACATGAAGAGGGAAAAAATAATTAATAAATAATAAATAAATAAAAATAAAGTTCTATATTAATAACACTTAAAAATCAAGTTGACATAATTTTTACTACGTGTATAAAATAAGCCTACTATCCAACAATGTATTCGTTTAAATGAACATGTTTTCAAAAAATATGAAAATAATAATATAACCAGTGCAACTACCCCAATACCCTTGAGCACACCAATTGCACCGTGATTTGGCATATAAAACGTACGTCATAAAAGAAAAAGAGGACAGGAATGTGGTGCATAGCATCATTTGCTTTATGTTGTTTGGCAAGGTTAGTCAAAATATTCAAAAGCTAGAGGGTCATGACAAAGAGGTCATACTCACTCCTGGACTTTTGGAAATGCATCTCACTAAGGTAGCCTACAACATGGACATGCTTGTTTATTGCATGTGAAGGATCAAACATTATGTTTTTTGCTCCTAATCCTGTCGTAGCTCTAATTTTTTCCCATCGAAGCATAAAAGACATTCTTTTCTCACTAATCTGTGTACTAATTTTAGTTTGACCACATTGAAAAGATAATTTTTTCCATTTACTAAATACTTAGCCCCCCTAAACAAAAATTCTAGATCCAATACAGTATAGAGAAATAGTGTAAATAATCTGAAATTGGTATGCTTTGTCAATAATAATATACTAATTTACACAAAAATAAGTGGAAGTAATCACTCTCAGAGCATGAAATTATCACTGATTTATAGACACCAACTACTTTCCTTAATAAAATATTTCTATAGATCATAATCAATTGTATTTAACAACGGAAACAAAATAAGGCATTCCATGTTTAAAACATGAAAAACCACACACAGAAGGGACAACCTCATTATCATGATGCACCTGCTCAATATTCCTCTTCTTCAATTGTGGCCCCAATCCTGCAGATAAAGCAAATTGCCGCAGTATTTCTGGCCATGTTAATGGATTCAAGTGCTGCTGCCAATTACGAATATCAAAACCCCATGCATATGCCTGAATGAAAACGAATCAGTAATGAGAGACTATGAAGTTGCCTTAGTGAAAACCAATAACTTGGGAATTACCCCTGCAACAATATGTGGATGTCCGCCTCCAGGATTAACAGCAGTGTTCTGGTTTGTTCCCAATCCGGAGGCAGGTGTTCTTGCTACATCTTCAATATCTTTAATGATGGACCTTAAAAGAGCAATATGTAGTTCACCTAGTAGCCTTGTATCCTGAAAGTAAAGAAGTATTCAAACACCGGTAGGAGTCAACCTAGCTCCTATATAATTTCAGAAGAAAATCAATGAATTTACATAATCATGAAAAGCTTGAACAAACTCATCCAATGTGAATGGCCATATCCCAAGAACATCTGCAAATGTCATCAAGAACCTCCAAACCTGTAGGTTCACAGTTCACATCAAACACATGAAAGAAGATGTCCATTTATCAATTGCAAATAATATGTAACAGCACATGTGTGTGTATTAAACAGGTGATAGAACATACCGACCAACAAAAATATTAGTTGGGGTCATCTACATACAACAAAAGCTGAAAATATAGGCAGGTACCCGGGAATTTGTTATAATGATATCTGAACGATTTAGACCTCACCCGATGACTTAAGCATTTAAGTTAAATGGTTATTTGATACAACATTGGAGCTTTGTATCATCAGAAATGACATGTTCAAGTAGCAATTCCCTCATTTATAGTGAATTTGTGATTGTTGTAATTGTCCATTTCATGTTGGGGCATATTAAAATGGTATTTGAATCATTTCCCAGACCTCATGAAACACCTCAAGTTTTTGGGCTCAATAATCGATTAACAGATTTTAACTCTAGATCAGCATAGATTCCAACCCAAGGGCTGTAAATCAAGCTTCGGCAATAGACCATCATATGTTATCTTACAGAGCACTAATCAAACTCCTGATAATGGCCTACAAATACTATCACAATATCACAATTTAGCTCTATACTCTTCTTATGTTATAGACAATTATCAATCGAACTCATTTTCGTGCAAATTTAAGGAATAAATTACCAGTCTCAACTTAGTTCTAGGATCTCCCATGTTATTGAGAATTACCAATCAACCTCATTAAGATCGATAAGTGTTAGATTTTCAAGATAAACGTTAAATAATTAATTTTTTACTGAATTGAATAAGAATTATCAATTAACCACAACAGGTGACCTTGTAATTGAAACTTGTATATATCCACATGGATAGTATTCTTGACAAAAAGTAGAAGTAAATGGTCATAAGTTATTACAGAAAACTTATGAATTATTAGAGGAAGTCAATATGGAAACCGAAACAAAAATACAAGTTTGTTTTCCCATTTTCAGTAAAATGTTGTAATTAGAGTCCATTTTGATGGTAAAAAGAATAGGTAGGATAGAGTAATTAAATCTTTTGTCCAATATAGGAAAGCATATCAAATGAAAATCCTATAGAACTCTTTCAACTAACCATTAGAAGATTTGCCACATTTTCCTCTGAGTCACTCCAAGGTTGAATTAATAAAGGCCTCCTTAACAGCACAGATTTGGGAGGGAACATACTCAGCTTATCTGTAAAACAAAAGGGCATAAAAATTAAAAGGTTAAATTGCCATTCAAATTTAAGCAAGATCAGTAATATATGGACTAATTCTAAAATCCACCAAAAATCACAATCATGTACATCCACGTGATGACTGTTAGGACATCGATGATTTTTTCACCCAGGTAGTGTATCATATATACCATGACAAAATTACATCGATGATTTTTCACTCAAGTAGTGTATCATATATACCAGGACAAAATTGGTCCTTATAAGATAACAGCTTCAAATAGTTTTTCTTTTTCAATATGTATATAAAGTTCAAATTTATATTTATTTTATTTATCAGTAAATTCAAGCATTGAAGATCAAGGTAAAAACATATTTCTAAAATATGACACCTAGAAAAAAATTTCTAAAATATAGCTCTCACAAACAAGTCATTTAAAATTAACAAAGTACTCAGAAAACAAAAAATGGGTTAGACATAATTAACCTCGATATAAATCAAGATTCTGTAAAGTTTCAAAGTCAAGAGAAAGAACTGAAGGCAATCCCTTGCTCAAGGTAGCTAATTCCATGAGTTCCAATCGTTCATCCTCAACAAGCTCCGTGGATTCTTTTGCAATTTTCCGTGCAATAGCTCTCTCATTAGCAGCTTTTTGTCTCGCTGCCTCTTTTTCTCTACGTTGTTCTTCTTTTTGTTTCAACTTCTCAGCCTGATTAATTAATAAAATTTTATCACTTACCAAATCAACAAATCATTAAACCAACACATTTAAACTAATGAATAAGGACCAACAATAGAGCTTGTACAAACTCTAGCATCACCCCACATAACCCAGTGGGATTGCAACCAAGTACAGAGCACATATGTACTGTACACATTACAATTTACGAATACAACTAAATTTTACTTTTTTTTAATACAATAAGGAGGCACCCCAATTTGAACTTCCTTAAATATGAAAGTTCAATATGTCAACAAAAAAATATTCAACCAGGCTGAATCGACTGACTAATAGCTCACATGTAAAAATATGACAGTTAAGCATTAGGATTGCTGAACCTACTCTTATAGATTCCTTCTGCAAGAACTTCTCCCTTCGCTCCAATTCACGCCTTTTCTCTCGTTGATATCTTTCCACCTCCCGTTGCTTTTCACGCAAAAATCTTTCTTCTTCCTTCCGCCTCTCACGGTCATGTCTCTCCATTTCTTTTCTTATTTGTTCTTCTCTCTGAAGAAACAATACAAAGGGGAAAGCCAGCAACACTATCACTATAAACCTAACAGGTTTGCAGAAGTAGTTTGATTGCTAAGACCAAACCTTTCGCCTCAAGTTATCTTGCTTTTCAAGCTCCTTCCGAATCCTTTTCTCATGGGCCTCAACTTCACGTGCTATTCTTGCCTCCTCACCCTGCAGAGAATTGAACAAAAATAATACTGTGTATCAATAAACTTAAAAGGAAGAGATGAACCATAAATACCTTCCGCTTCCTCTCTAGGTGCAGAACATCCTCATCATGGGTGACTTTCCTGTCAGTTGGAGTAAAAGGGTTGTCGATAATAGGTTGAGCGCCAAACTTAGCGTCTGCAGCAACATTTGTGAATGGGTTTTTTGGTAGTACATTTTCATAATCACCAACAGTTTTGTGCAAGAGATGACCCGGCCTCCCGTCTTGGGCCATAAGATTTAAAGTAGGAACCTGACTTTGTAAACATAATCCAGGTGGCACGTGCTCATTTAAACGGACAAATGGACTAGCAGTACCTAAAGGTACAGTTTTGACGTTTTGAGTCTCAGCACATGACCCACATTGGTAGGATGGGACAACTCTTTCATAAGCATCCCCTCTAGCAGTTGGCTGCTGAGGAAGGAATTGGTACTCATGCAGAACCCTAGTTGTACCCTAAGAAGCAACACAACAATTTAAATATTTACAAGATGAAAAGATCACATTTTCTTGAGTAACATAATCCACCTAGAAAAATTGAAATGGAAGTAGTAAGAGATTAAAACACACCAAAACAAATGGATTAAATCATGTCCACACAGTAATTTTAGCATGCATAAATCATCACTTAACAAATATGTTTGCTTTCAATCAAAACATGATTGCAAGGTTCTACAAAGGATATGATGCATAGAAATAAGAACCTTTGCAAGCTGAACGAAAGGATTCCTTTAGCAGTTCTTGTACTTCTTATTTTTGTGATTCACCACAAAGGCATAGCTTACTATGGAAACATTTGAAAACCTTAACCTACTTCATGAAGAAATCATTTAAAAAAGAAGCTTGATAAACCAAAAAAGAAGAAAATGGGGTCAGCCGACAACAAATTGCATATATTACTTCAGGCATTTCTCAAAAGATCACCATATAGCAACTGGAGACAACAATTGCATTAAGTGAAACAATTTGTTAAGCTCGAACTACAAATCAACAGAGAAATCCAGTTTACATCTAGGAAACAATATATTTTGCTGATAATTGGTGGGAGGCAAAAGAAATCAAAGTATATAGAACATGGGATGAACATGTAATATCATTTTAAGTTGCAAAGGATAGTTCGATATCAAAAACCTATGCGCCAAAATACTATAATCCAAAATATTAAAAGTAAATAAGTTTAATACTTTAATACTGACATCCATATGGAACATGACATAGCACCAAGAGGA
>JANKYF010118244.1:0-14445 GCA_029829435.1 Erythroxylum hondense | reverse complement strand
AAATTAAACAATGATTAGATTGCCTCCTAATAAGCACTTATTTATGAATCTTTAGTTGAATTATGTCTTTAAACTTGATTAATTGTTAGAACAATGTGGTTACTCCTTCCTTATCCTTACTAAAAGTGTCATCCAAAGGATCATTTTCTCTCTTATAGCCTTTGTTCTTTAATATTGCCTTCATATTTACTCTTCATAGCCTTATGACTTCTTCTTGTTTGATGATTCCTTGCACAATATTGGAACAGTTAGCTCGTATCTTGTCTCTAATAAGCAAAAGTGGTATCTCATCATTAAAAAGCACCGATTCTTCATTTCTAAACTTAAGTATTAGTTCACTTTCTCTATGATTGCTTTAATCAATTAACAGATATGGAATTTGAGACTTCTTATTAAAGCTTCATGTTCCTAGAATTGAAAAAAAGTTGTTTGCATGAAGTCTCTCATCATATCCTCAAGACTTAAATTCATATCTTTTTGAGCAAGTTATTGAAAATTTGGTAGGGGCTATCCTAGAGCTTGCTAATTTCTTTAGAAGAAATTAGGATAATTTCTCTACCCTATATTGTACATTTTTTCTTTGCAAATTCTCTAAAGCAATCTGAAGCATCATCTTACATTTGATTACAAGATATAACTACATGTATGACTAGCAACAAACATTGAGTTGGGTTATTAGGCATTCTAAGTAGGGAATGTCTAATGAAATACTTCTTAAAGTAGCTTTCACTGCTACCATATATACACTTTGGCAGGAGAGAAATAGAAGAATGTTTACAAACATGGAAGAAGGGAAGTACAAACAAGCAAAAAATATTGTTAACAGGAATAAATCAATTATTTTTGCTAATAATGTGTAGAACATTCTTTCACCAAACATGAGGCACAGATGGAAGCTATAATACATTTTAGAATGTTGGTCTAAACATGTTTATTGTAATGTTTTTACTTCTTATGGATTTTACAATCTTATTATAATTAAATAAAGGTTTAATAGCTTAGAACTTATTGTAATATTGTGCTAGCTTTGCCTATAACTAATGTAATTTATTCATTTTTCAAAAAAGAAAAATAAAGCCATTTTTTTCATCTATATGATTTTTAACTTGGAATTCAACTTTTTGATGTCTATAAAATGCTCACAACTTATAGCCTAAATTTTTTGAAAGGAGAGCTTAGGTTATATTTTTTTTCTAGTTATGATCTCCATTTAAGCTCTCATTATAGTCATGATGTTTACATTGTGGATCTTAGTGTTTCTATTTGCTCTTGTGCTTCTTGAATTTTTGAATTAGAGGTAGAAACCAACCATTAATTAGAGATCTAGGATGAGTGAAGTTCTTGACAAAAAGTCCAACCAAAAGAATCATAAAGAAGTGCTAGTTAGGAGGCAACCTAACAATTAGGTATTTTTATTTTAATTTAATAGTTTATGTGATTTTCATTAGTGGTTTACTTTGTTTCCATAGTTTTAGTCTCATGGTTTTAATTTTATTACTTCATATTTGATGTAGTTCTACAGGCTATAAAGGTTACATCACCTTGATGTATTAGAGTAGAGAAGATTTCACTGGCACTAGACAGATGTTAATAACATCGGACAAGGTTGAAAATATTTTACCATTAGGGAAGCACCAATTATCCTCACCTTCTAACGTTATTTTTCATATTTTTCATAGTTCTTACATGTTTTATACATTAAGGATAATGTACAACTTAAGTGTAGATGATGGACTTAGTAGTCAGGCTTATCAATTTTGTTATAATTAGCTTCATAAGGAATTATTTGAGATTTTTTAAAAGAATGTTGATCAAGATGATTCATTATGGGTTTTATTATGATTATGATTATGATTGTGATTTGATTTATTTAGGCAAATAGTTATGAGTTTTGATGATTAAGTTGATTTCAATTTAGTTCATTAATTTTGAGAATGGATATTAAATTATTATGATACTTTGTGTAAAATTTGTACATGCATTGAGTTAAAAGTGAATTCTTTTAAGCATTTTCATTATCCCTCGTATGAAAAAAGAAAAAAGTATAATGTGAATAAGTAAGTGTAAATAATTTTGCTCCATTAGCTTTGTAATAATAAAAAGGTTAAAGTTAAACAGTGCTACCAGTAGACATTTGAGATAGGGACCTAGTTGAGTAACTAGGGGTATTTATGACAATGTGGTTTCTTTGGAATCAAAAGGCTAGGTGATTTTTTAAACAAACTTTTAACGCTCTTATGTTTTTTAAACTTAGTGTTTTTTAGGGGGTATGAAAATATTTAAAGTTTAGCATTTTTCTCATGTGTATTCACTTTAAGGATTGAGTTTAAATTTAAAGAATTACAGACTGAATTGCATTTTATAATTTGATGTAAGTAACTACATGCATAACAATTCAATGCAATTTGTAATTAAATGAATAATGGAGAATCTTGATTGATATTTTCAATGTATTTAATGTTTTTCTGTTGTTATTTTTATTAAGTTGAGAGTAACGAAATTGATTTACTTGAGGATTAGAAAATGCTTAATTATGGGGAGTCTACTAAGTGCTTAATTGTTTATATTTTTATATTTTTATTTATTGAATTTTATTTGTTTATTTTAGTGTTTTATTATTTTAAAAAATTAAATTTCATTAATAATGAAAATATAATGTTGGACCCTGAATTTTTTTTTATGATGTCATTAAACATAAATTATGATAATGATGTGTTTATGGCTTAGTTTGATTTAATTGGGTGTGTTAGTGGTTAATTGGAGTATAATTGAGGTTAATTAGGGTTTAAATAAGGAATTAGAGGATTAATTTGTGTAAGGGTATTTTAGGAAGTTTACTTAAGTTGGAATGGATTAAGGCTTATTAGGAGGGGTATTTTGGTCTTTGATCACCCTAGGTAGGTTTTAAAGAAAGAATTAGAAGGAAAAGAAAGAAGAAAAGAAAAGGAAAGAAAGAAGAAGAGAGGAGAAGCCGTCGGAAGAGGAGGAAGAAGAGAGGAAAAGAGAGTTCGTTCTTTGAGGTTTTCGACAGATCTAAGACATTTTCCGGTAAGTTTAAGTCCTTTCTATCTTGTTTTCGATTGGATTAAACCTTAAGATAGCTTGGATTGGGTGAAATCGATGATTTAGGGTTTTAGGTGAAAAAGATGGGTAGATTCTTGGGTTGATGTGTTTGTGATGGATTAGAAGCTTAGAATGGGTTAGAAATGTAGTAGAGGACTTGATCTATAGTTTGGTTGTGTTACATTTGGATTTGGAAAGGATTTAAGATGGAAAATGTTAGAAAAATGGGCTTCGGAGGCGTTCTCCAGACCCGCACGTCGCGACATGTGAAATTACAGTCGCCGCGACGTGCAAGGCTGGGCACGCTGCGATGTGCATGAAGGGCATGTCACGACGTGCAGAAGAATGGCCTTCGTCGCGGCGAGCGCAGGCTGTTCGCCGCGACGACGAGCGAGGCTCTCGTCGCGACGAACACGGCTCGTTCGCCGCTACGAGCGGAGTCTTCGTGCTTCGTTCGCCGCGGCGAACGTGGCTTCGTCGCGGCGAAGCCTCCTATTTCAGCAAAGGGGATTTTAGTATTTTGGGCATATCTTGAGCTACAGATGTCCGATTGAGGTGATTTTGGATTCGTTGTGAACTAGAGAGAGAGGATTACAGGTTGGGAAGTTCGGAATTGTCGTTTAGGATTCGGGAATTTTAGTCGGAAGTCGAATGTAGGCATATAGTGTTCGTGCTTTGGATTTTCACGCTTATCGATTATTTGTCTTTGAATAATGTTTGATTTGAGACTTGGTTTGCTATAGGAAACCAAGCCGACTAGTTTCCATCGCAAAAGGAAGGACAACCGTGAGTTAGATTCTCGTGCGATACTAGGTGGGTAATACATTTATGGTTGTTGTGTGTATGAACAAAATGTGTATGCTTGTTTGCATGTGTGTGACACTGATTATGCTAAATTGTAAAAAAATATTGAAAATGCATTATGTTTATGATTATAAACTGCCTTGATAGGCATTATGGCATTATGTAAGAATGGAAAGTATGGAAAATATGAAATGCTTTGAGCATGAAATGAATCATTATGTTCTTTGTTTGGGTAAGAGAGTTACGGATGGATAGTCACGTGCACGTCGACGTATAGCCTTTTTCCGGCTGCCCGCTTGAGGCAACGAGATCCTTGAGAAATCGGACTCAGATAGTTTACGGATTAGACTTCGGTTTATCCGGATCATTTTACGGAACTCTCAAACCATTTGTGTGCATTCATTATGGATTTGTTGAGCATGATGCATGATGAATTTGTGCAATGTATAATCATATGACATGATCGTGTGATGATGGAAAATGGAATAAATTGATGACTTGCTATATGTTTGCATTTATAAATGTATACGCTTGATTGTGTGGCTCGTTGCCAATGGCTATAAATGTATATGCCACTAGGCTTCGTAGCTCACCTCATTATCTCCCACTCCTCAGGTGCAGAACAGGATGACCGTTGATCTTGCAAGGCATCAGAAACTTCAAGACATTTAGGAGCTTTGTATTAAGTTAGTACCTTAGTTGGCCCTCCAGGCATATCATCATGGAGCATTATCATGTATTTTGGATTTAAACTTATTTTGTATTATGCATGGATTGATAACACTTGTTGCATTTCTTTTGAATTATAATGGCATAAATTCCATAGTTAAATCTGATATTGCGTATGAAAATGTGATTGTGCGAATCGACATTTGTATAGATGTTGGGATCGGGTTCGACGTTTTGGACCGCCCGACCCGGGCACAGCCCGAGGGGCCACCTCGGGAATAGGGATCCGGAGCCCGGGCCCAACACAGATAACCAACTCTCTGCCACGATTTACAACTACAGATGACTAGCTCTCTGTCACGATCATGCTTGTACACGATCGTGCAACTACCAGATGATCAGCTCCCTATCACCCTTGTGCTTGAGCACGAGTGTGACATGCAAAACTCACCAAGATTAAAACACAGGATTTTAAGTGGTTTGACCCTCCCCTCGACCTATATAAAGTGTCTAAACCCTAGGAGCCTCCATCCATTAGTTAGCCAGCCAAAGAGGGAAATACATAATCTACCTTAGAAAAGTGGCAACAACATCAAGATTTGGAATTTTTCCATCTTTTTGGAGTAGAGAGAAGGAGTTCTTGACTTTACCCAGCTTTTATTCTTTTCTCTCTATGAATTTTAGTGTGAAAAATATGGATTTTGTTGGATTGTTCATGATTATGAGTAGCTAAACACCTTGTAAGAGTTGTTCTTAAACTATTTGTGGAACTCTTATTATTTTGGATACAATGAAATATGTTTTGTAATATTTATTGTGCGTATACCATACAATAGACTGAGAGGGTGAGTGTGGGTATTTAAGTTGGGTAGTGTAACAAGAGTAACTCCTAATCAACCTAATAAATATTCAAGTTTTTTTTTCAAATAGTTTAAGAGGGATCTTAGCTGTTTGCTTAAAATCACCTGTAGGAGTGCATAAAATCTTGTTAAAGAATTAAGAGAAGTTGGTAAGTCTAGAGATAACATAACTAATTATAATATGGTCAATTATGGTCAGCTATTATGCCTTGAGAAAGGGTAATTAAGCATTAGAAAATCAAGGTTCAAGCATAATTGGATCAAGAACACAAGAGGAAAGCAAAATAGGGATAGAGTAACTCCTAATTTTAAACCTTGGCCATTAGATTACTGCACTTTGCCTTAATTAGTTGTTCATTACTAGTATAATTAATTTTTATTTAATTTCCGGTTTTTAATCTTTTGAAATCATTTTCTTAAATAAAGCTTAACGTAAATTGAGTGGTGTCTAACATCAATCTCTGTGGGATGATATCTTTTTTTAACCATAATTAATAACCTGTATACTTGTGGTTTTTGATGTAACACTAATAGTTTGGTTTGAGAACAAACAAATTTTTGAGGTCGTTACCAGGGATTGATTTGTTTAGCATCTTGTTTAGTTTAGATGACTTTGATTTAAGAGTTGTTGATACTTTTTCTTGTGTATTTGTAGGTGCATGAATACAAGGAGCATAAGAAGATCTACTGAGTTTAGTGAAGAAGAGCTTCCTAACATCAGAAGACACGAAAGAGAGCTAAGAAGAGCTAAGTGCCAAGAGGCATTATAAAGTAATATGCCGGAAGAAAGAGAACTAGGAGGGGTCTATAGGAGGGGTCCCAGATTTAATCCATAAGGAGTCACAAGGCCTACAGTTCAAGCAAACAATTTTGAAATCAAGCCTGCATCCTCAACATACTCCAGAATAGTGTTCAATTATATAGGTTATCAACTGAAGATCCCAATGCCCACCTAGCAAACTTCTTGGAGATATGTGATACTTTTAGATTTTGAAGGATGTCTGATGATGTTGTGTGGCTCAGGCTATTTCCATCCTCTTTACGAGATCGAGCTAAGGCATGGTATAACTCACTTAGTGCATCTTAGATTACAACATAGGAGCAAGTTGCCCAAACCTTCCTTGCTAAGTTCTTCCCTTTGACAAAGACTACTCGGATCATTAAGGAGATTACAAACTTTTAGCAAAATGATGGGGAGTTCTTATATGAAGCTTAGGAGAGGTTCAAAGAATTGCAACAAAGCTACCCACACCAAAACCTTCAAAGGGAGTTCTTACTCTAGATATTCTACATTGGTGTAAATCAAACTATAAGAGGGACAATTGATACAAGTGCTAGAGGGTTTTTGATGAGGAAAACCATTGAGGCAGCTCATGTTCTTTTGAAGGAGTTGGCTAGTAACATTTGCATGATATCAAATGAAAGGAGTAGGCAAGGCACAAAGGAACAAAAAGGCATGCCCAGATTACCGCTCTTACTCAAAATTTGAACAATATGCAAGGAGCTTCTTCATCCATAGTCAAAGCTATACAAGCCCAATGTGAGTTATATGGGCAAGACAACCATTGCATAACTGAGTGTTTCTTGTTAAGAGCCAGTGGCATAGAATAGGTATAGTACTTGTGCCAACTGTAACAAAGAGGTAATAATCCATGCTCCAACATTTATAATCCAAGGTGGAAAAATCATCCAAATTTTTCTTGGAGTGCTAATAATGACGGTGGCCTAGTAGGACCTCCAAGACCTCCCTGATTTCAGCAAGATTGATTTGCAAGCTTGGATAGCAAGATGGATAGGATGATGGATACGATGAACTCGATGAACTCTAAATATACAACCTAAAAGAGTACCAGAAATGGATGCTTGCAAGCCAGGATGCAATCTTGAAGAACCATGCTTCATCCATCCATAATTTAGAGGTTCAGGTAGGCCAACTTGCTATCGCCTTATCTTCTAGAAATGTAGGTCGCCTACCAAGTAGTACTGAGGCAAATCCAAAGGAACAACTCAAGGCGATCACACTTAGGAATGGTAAGCAATTAAAAGAACCAAGTGCGCAGTAGGAGAGCCAAACAAAGGAGAAGGGCAAGGAGACAAAAAGGAAGAATGAGGAAGAGCAAGAAGAAGAGAGGCCATACATTCCACCACCACCCTACAATCCTAAGCTTCTGTATCCACAAAGGGTGAGACAACATCAGGTAGGCACTCAATTCTCCAAGTTCTTTAGAATAACTTATCATTGGTGGAAGCATTTGATTGCATGCCCAAGTATACAAAGTTTCTCAAGGACATACTCACACATAATGCACTTGGGAGGACAATCAAATGGTGACCCTGATAGAAAATTGTAGTTCAATCATTTCAAGCACCTTGCCATCAAAACTACAAGATTTAGGGCGTTTCACGATTCCATGTGTTGTTGGTGACTTTGAATTTGTTAAATACTTATGTGATTTAGGTGCTAGTATTAATTTGACGCCTTTATCTGTTTTCAAGAAACTGGGCTTAGGAGATGTCAAGCCAACATCTATGCTCATTTAACTTACGGATCAATCCATCAAGAGGCCATTTGAAGTTGTTGAATATGTATTGGTAAAAGTAGATAAATTTATCATTCCAATGGATTTTGTTGTGTTGGATTTTGGAGAGGATAAGAATTTTCCTTTGATTTAGGTAGGCCCTTTATGAATACTGGTAGGGCATTAGTTGATGTGCATAAAGGGAAACTTGTTTTGAGAATTGGCGATGAACATGTTGAATTTAATATGTCTAAAACTCTAAAGAATCCGATGGATGGTACAACATGTATGAAAAATTAATATTGTAGATGATTATGTGAAGGAAGTTGAAAGGAGGTTGCAGAAGTTGTTGAAGTGAATATGGATGAAGGTGTGAATGAAGAAGAGTTATGTGAGGAAAGTGAGCAAGAGAAGTTGGAGAGATCGGATACCCCTACACCACCCTACCTTGTTAAGCCACCCACCTTAGACCTAAAAACCTTACCTTCTAACTTGAGTTATAGTTTCTTAGGTAAGGACCACACCCTACCCATCATCATATCCAACTCATTGGATTTTAAGCAAAAAAAGAAATTAGTAGAGACTATTAGGAAGAGGATGACAGCCATGGCGTGGTAAATTGTTGATATTAGGGAGATTAGTCCCAATATGGTGATGCATAGGATTAACCTTAAGGAAGGATGCAAAATAGTGAGGTAGAGACAAAGAAGCTTAAATTCACACATGCGATAAAGTAGTGAAGCTCTTGGATGCAAGGATTATTTACCCCATTTCAGATAGTGAGTGGGTGAGTCCTGTGCAATGTATGCCTAAGAAAGGAGGTATGATAGTTATGGAAAATCAAAAAGGTAAACAAATTTTTACTAGGACCATTACGGGTTGGAGAGAGTGTATTGAATACAGGAAGCTTAACTTGGCCACCAACAAAGACCACTTTCCTTTACCTTTTGTAGACTAATTGATTGAGAGTGTGGCTAGCCATGCATTTTATTGTTTTCTTGATGGATATTCAAGGTACAATTAGGTGTTCATATACCCACAAGATCAAGAGAAGACCACTTTCACTTATCCTTATGGGACTTTCGCTTATCAGAGGATGCCTTTTGTGTTATGCAATGCACCTGTCACATTCCAAAGGTACATGATGGCCATTTTTGTAGACATAAATGAGAATTTCATAAAGGTATTTATAGAGGACTTCTCTGCCATTGGAGATTATTTTGATCATTATTTATTTAATTTAGACAGAGTGCTTCAAAGATGTGAGAGTCTCATCTAGTTCTAAACTGAGAGAAGTTTCATTTGATGGTCTAAGAGGAACTTGTATTGGGCCATAAGATCTTATGCAAATGGATTGAAATGGATGAAGCAAAGACCGAAGTGATTGAAAAGTTACCCCTCCTACCTACATTAAGGGCATCTAAGCTTTCCTTGATCATGCAAGGTTCTACAGATAGTTCATCAAGGATATTTTCCTTATTGCTAAACCCTTAACCCATTTGTTAGTAAAAGATTTGCCTTTTGTGATTACTAATGATTGCTTGGATGCTTTTAATAAGTTAAAGAAGGCACTCACAACAACATCTATCTTGATAACACTAGATTGGTCACTTCCTTTCGAGATTATGTGTGATGTAAGTGGCCATGTAGTGGGGTGTGTACTTAAGCAATGGAAGGAGAAGAAACTACATGCCATCTACCATGCAAGCAAGACCTTGATAGACGCACAACTGAACTACATCACTACAGAAAAGGAGCTGCTTGTAGTAGTCTTTGCATGTGATAAAATTTTCTCTTATCTATTACGCTCACATGTTATTATCTTTATAGATCATACAACGTTATGTTATCTCTTTACAAAGAAGGATTATAAGGTTAGGCTTATTAGATGGGTACTTCTAATCCAAGAGTTCAACCTTAAGATTAAAGACAAGAAAGGAGTAGAAAACGTTATAGTAGACCACTTATCAAGACTTGAAGGTGAACATAAAGAAGAAGAGGAGGAAATTGAGTAGCGTTTCCCTGATGAGGCCTTAATGATGGTAGAAAACCCTTTTCTTCCTTAGTTTGTAGATATTGCGAATTATCTCTCAAGTGGTGTTCTTCTCTTTAACCTTTCTTATCATCAAAGGAAAAGTTTCTTATTCCAATGCTCTCGTTACATTTGGGATGAACCTATTCTGTATAAGATTTATGCTGACAGTGCGATTCGC
The DNA here is from genome assembly GCA_029829435.1 of Erythroxylum hondense. Lineage (NCBI taxonomy): Eukaryota > Viridiplantae > Streptophyta > Magnoliopsida > Malpighiales > Erythroxylaceae > Erythroxylum > Erythroxylum hondense. The sequence goes on along the minus strand of JANKYF010118244.1, from coordinate 4,317 downwards.
AGGTGTGTCCCTGATGAAGAGATACATGAAGTGTTAATGCAATGTCATTGTTCTACTTATGTAGGGTACTATGGAGCAAATAAGACAATTGCTCGGGTATTGGAGAGTGGATTCTACTGGTCAACCCTTTTTAAGGATGGTCAAATTTTTATACTGAAGTGTGATAGGTTCCAGCGAGTGGGCAATATATCAAAAGTAGATGAGATGCACTTTCAAACATCATGGAGGTGGAGATATTTGATGTGTGAGGCTTGGATTTCATGGGACCATTCCCATCCTACCTAGGTAGCAAATATATCTTACCTAGAGTGGATTATGTTTCTAGTTGGGTTAAAGCTATGACTACTCCAACAAATGATGGTAAGGTGGTTCAACATTTCATTAAGAGGATATTCACTCGTTTTGACGTGCCAAGGGCAATTATAAGTGATAGGGGTAGTCATTTTTGTAATAAGCCATTTAAAGTTCTTTTGAGGAAGTAAAATGTTTATCATAGAGTGGCAGCTACTCCATATTATCCACAAACTGGTGGCCAAGTGGAGGTGGTGAATTGAGAGTTGAACAAGATTTTAGAGAAGGTAGTGATCGCTTTATGGAAGGACTGGGCTTTGAAGTTGGATGACACACTTTGGGCACAATTTTCAAGACACTTATAGGTACTACCCCTTATAGATTTGTGTATAGTAAGGCTTGCCATTTACCCTTAGAGTTAGAGCATAGGGCTTATTTGGCAATAAAAAAATTGAACATGGATTGGAAACTTGCATGTGAGAAGAGTTTGCTACAAATTGATGAATTGGAAGGGTTGAGATTTATTGCTTGTGAAAATGCCAAGTTGTACAAAGAGAAAGTTAATAAGTAGCATGATGCTCACATTAAGAAGAAGGAGTTTAAGAGTGGGGATTTAGTGCTTCTTACAATTCAAGACTTCGCTTATTTCTCGGAAAGCTTAAGTTAAGGTGGAGTGGACCTTTTAATGTACTTCAAGTACTTGATCATGGAGCAATAAAATTGGAGAACACTAAGGGTGACGCCTTTAAGGTCAATGGAAATCGATGCAAGCTTTACATTAAAGGAGCTCTCTCTCCTAAAAGGGAAGTGATTTCTTACCTTTCCCTTACTCTTCTTGATTAAATTGAACTTTGGTCAAACTCATGACTTTAAATGAAGCATGTTTTGGTTAGTTCTTAGGTTGTTTAAGTTGTCACTAAACCCAATTTGATTATTGCTTTAATCTTGTCTTTTCTTGAATTTGAGTTTTGTTTTCTTGAGTTTGATTGTATTTTTATGTTAAAATTTGAATTTGCAAGTTTGGAGTGACTTAGAACCAAGTTAAGAGCCATTTAAAGTGAATTAGAACAAGCCTGTCACGATCGTGCACTGGAACGATTGTGACAAAACCCTCCAACCAGCAGGAGTACATGATCGTGCACCAGCATGCTATTGACAAAACCCTCATCCACTAGGGGTGCACAATAATGCACTAGCAAGATCATGCAGGGTGAGTAGTAGATCCCTCCCACCCCTTTTTAGAAACCCTAAAACACATCTTCTCTCTATTCCCTACGCCCACCTCTATCCAGTTTCGACCACCACAACCTTTATTCAAGAGATTTTGCTCATTTTCTTCCAAGTTTTCACCTAATCTTGTAAGTTTGCTTAGTTTTTTCATCAAAACCTTCAGTTTTGTGCTGATTTGTGTTGTTTTTTGTTTTCTTTTCCCTACCTTCCCTCCAATTTTGTAGATTTCTCTCTCCAAGGGCTATGTGTGTTCCTTTTTTAAACTTATCATGTTTCTTTTGTGATTTTTGCAAGTTTTCACACCATTATGTCTCTAAGAACCAAGAAATTTGTCGAACCCATCCAAGTTGAGGTGGGAGGCCAAAATGATGCAGACATTACAGCTGACTATAATGCCCCTTTTCTCATTTATTCCAAGGAGGAAGGTGACAGGTATGCTCTTCTTAAAATTAAAACCATTCATACACCACAATATTTGGATTTTTATCTGTTAGAAGAAATAGGGTTGAAGGATAAATTGCTGAAATTGTGTGATAAAGGTGGTTGGGGATAATATATGCATATGGATTACCCTATTTTTCGTGAACTAACACTTGATTTTTTCATTTCCTTAAGGTTTGAATCTAGTACACCTAATAGATTCTGGTTTAGACTATAGGACCAGGCTTGTATCTTGGATGAGAAGTTATTACGCCAACTCTTTGATTTTTCTAAGCCATAAGGATAAGATTCCCATCAAGACTTCTCATCTACCGTTTATTGAAAGTATTTAACTGACTTGCCTGATTTTAATACTCACAATGCATCGAATGCTCACATTTTTAGTCCTAAGGGGTTGCTTTTGCACAAATTCATATGTTATGCTGTGTTTTCCAAAACTCAAAGCAACAAATGCTCTATTAGGGAGTTGTTTTTATTATGGTGCTTAGAAGAAAAGATTAAGCTTAACATGTTATCTTATTTTTCTTAATCTTTGATCCAATCTGTGGCAAGGAATTCAGTAGGAATGGTTTATTTAGCCGTTACTTTGGCTCAGCATTTTAAGATTGATCTTACTAAACTAACCCCTTTTCCTTTTGAGTATTTTAATGCATCGTACTTAAGACGTGTAGAGATACTACTGTACCATAACATAGAGCTCCGACATGTACTACAGTCAAGCAGAGGTTTTCAGGTGGAGCTTCAAGTTCCAGACATTCTCCAAACTCATATGAATCAAGTAAGGAATTAGAGGGGCCAACAGGTTGGAAGAAAGTATACACACTCTTGGTCGATAGCAACAAAGAGACATAGCAGTAGCTTGACCAAATGAATGAGCAAATGCAACTGATAGCCTGCCAACATCAATACCTAAAAAAGAAAATCTATAAGTCTTAGGAGATGCAAGGATTCCACATGAAATCTCTAACCCCATCGCCTCCGCCCTCTCCATAAGCTTTCTAAACTCTCTCTTTTGTTGTTTTTATTTTTTTGTATTTGTTTGTTTGTTTGTTTGTTTCTAGTTCTTTTGTGGCTGTTGCATTGGTACTTATTTTGCGTTGTGGTTTCTGGACTTAGTAATTGTGTTCTTTGTTTGTAGTTATCTCATCACAAATTGCGTACAATGTGTCCTTCAAGTGCGGGGAGGTAGCTTAGTAGCTAATTATTTAATGTTTTTGTTTGCATTACATTTTTGCATGTCTTGTAGGTTGCATATTAGGTTGATAGTTCTAGGTTTATCATTTTCCTTGCATTTGAATCTTTGAGATAGAGTTGCTACCTTGAGATTCTATTATAGTATTTAGAATAGGATTGAGTCACATACTTGAAGATTGAATTAGGCCACTTAGATAGAAGGTGAACCATGCGGATTGGTTTAAGTAGTTAGTTATATAGGCTTACTCAGAAATTGATATTTGAGTGATTAGGTGATGTGTAAAAACATGATGGATTTTCATTTGAGCCTAAGTGTGGAGTTAAGCCTATATGACTCTATTCCATAGTCATATCATTTCCTTGATTGTGTGATTTCCCCACAAGTAGTACCCTTATAACTTGCCCTAAACCAATTTGAATCTACTAGATGCATACTAAATAAAAGTGATTAAGGCCCTCGTTATTTTAGCCATTGACTTAAATGAACATCCTATGTCATTGTCCCTTGCAAACCTCTTTGAGCCTTTGACCTTTTTGATTCTAGAAAATACTTCATTTTAAACCTTAAACCCCATTAGCCTTCCCTATCATAAGTTTAATAAAGTGCTAAGTTTGCATTAGTTGGGATTCTTGATTACAATTTTTTTCTGAGACGCTTTGAGCGACATTCTTTGTATCTCTACTTTTAGATCATATTTCATCTAGCTTCTAATGTTAATTTTTTTTTCTTTATTATTGTTCAAAAAGAAAAAAAGAGAGAAAAGAAGAAAAGAAAAAGGAAAAAGAATAAGAATAACATATAGTAGCAACAATAAGTGAGGAGTAGTTAGTTATATCCATTTGCATGTCTCATAAATCATTTTATATCCCTTTGTATACTTAGTATTCTATTAGTTCTTTTAATGATCCCTCAAACCCTTTTGACATACCTTAAACCCTTGCCCCATGACAACCCTTAACAAAGTCCTTTTGATCTATTTATGCATGTAATCATTGCAGATAAGAATTGACGTATTTGCAAGCCTATAGTAGTGTATGAAGTGAATCACACGTTTATATATTGACAGTAATATGATCAGGATATACAAGAAGGGGGGGTTGAATTGTGATAAACTTTTCGTTAATCCCTTCAAAAACAATTACTTGCACTTTAAGAAAACT
>JANKYF010116456.1:0-14467 GCA_029829435.1 Erythroxylum hondense | reverse complement strand
ACATATAAATTTGTTAAAAAGTAAATAGAAATATTTTAGTAATTATTTAAAATATATACTAATAATTTTTAACGTTTTTATGTATTATTTGGGAATGAAAATAATAATTAGTACATAATTTGTGTATAAATACAAATTAAAATTTTCTGATTTGAAACTGACATACATAATATTGAACAATTTCAAATTATTAATATTGAAAAATAAAATATCAACTTATTAAATTTTATTTATGTAAACTTTATTATTCTGGTTTGGTCCCTGGTAATAAGCTACAATTGATATTTCTAATTCTATATCAGGGGATGTCTCTGCTAACACTATCAGTGTCACTCCCTGCACTTAGACCACCGCCATGCCACGATCACAATGTCGAGAACTGCAAAAGGGCCTCCACGTTGCAGTTAGCTGTGTTCTTTGGTGCCCTTTACACGCTAGCCGTAGGGACTGGTGGAACCAAACCCAACATTTCGACTATTGGTGCTGATCAATTCGACGAGTTTGATCCTAAAGAGAAAGCTCATAAGCTTTCCTTCTTCAACTGGTGGATGTTCAGCATTTTCTTTGGAACACTTTTTGCCAACACCGCTCTTGTGTATATACAAGACAATGTAGGTTGGACCTTAGGTTATGGCCTCCCCACGATCGGTTTGATCATTTCCGTCGTCATCTTCTTGGCGGGGACACGTTTCTACAGGCATAGGGTGCCCACTGTCAGCCCATTCACAAGAATGGCTAGGGTCATAGTGGCTGCTCTCAGAAAATGGAATGTGACCGTCCCTAATGATCCTAAAGAACTCTATGAGCTCGACTTGGAAGAATATGCAAAGAAGGGAAAGTTCAGAATAGATTCCACACCAACTTTGAGGTGATTAATTGTAAATCATTTGTGCATTTGGTGTTTGATGTAGGGTCTTAAAGAAATTCGGTAACTGACACTGTTTTGCTTGCACTTAATTTTTTACAGACTCCTCAACAAAGCTGCTGTTCAGACAGGATCAACCAATCTGTGGATGCTCTGTTCAGTAACTCAAGTGGAAGAAACTAAACAAATGTTAAGAATGATCCCAGTCTTGGTCGCTACTTTTGTGCCAAGCACGATGATTGCTCAGATCAGTACCCTTTTTGTCAAGCAAGGCACTACTCTAGATAGACACATCGGCAGCTTCAAAATTCCCCCGGCAAGCTTACAAGGATTTGTGACGTTGTCAATGCTTGTTTCTGTTGTCCTTTATGACAGGTTCTTCGTCAGGATTATGCAAAGATGGACAAAGAATCCAAGAGGCATTACTCTTCTCCAGAGGATGGGAATAGGCCTTGTCTTCCACATTATAATCATGCTAACTGCATCACTCACTGAAAGGTATAGACTTAGCCAGGCCAGGAAACATGGCTTGGTTGAAAATGGAGGACAAATACCTTTGACGATCTTTGTTCTACTTCCTCAATTTGTGCTTATGGGAGCAGCAGATGCGTTTCTAGAGGTGGCCAAGATCGAATTCTTCTACGATCAGGCACCAGAATGCATGAAGAGCCTTGGAACTTCATATGCGATGACTAGCCTTGGAATTGGACACTTCCTTAGTAGTTTCCTTCTTTCAACAGTTTCTCGCATCACCAAGAAGCATGGTCATGGAGGGTGGATCCGGAACAACCTAAATGCTTCCCGTCTCGACTACTACTACGCCTTCTTTGCAATTTTGAACTTCCTCAACCTTATCTTTTTCTTAGTTGTGATTAAGTTTTACGTTTACAAAGCTGAAGTTTCAGACTCGATTGAAGTTCTAACTGGAGAACTGAAGGACAGGACATTGAAGAAAACCAGTGAAGTATTGTAGTTTGATTAACCTTGACAATTATGGATAAGATTCTATACAGGAGACGAGCCGGTATATATATAGAATTCAAAAGTCTTTGCTAAAATATAGATAATGGAAAAACAAGTTGGTCCAACAATGGCGGAAATCTCCCTAGACCCTAGGTAGACACCGTTAAACATTGTTGCTTTACTACTTGTACACTGCATTTCACTTTCTTTTCTGGAAGGAACAAAGAAACACATCAGAAAAAAAGGAGAACAATCATCCGTACTCTTATGCTTGGAGAGCTTGTAGGTCTTTAGGAAGAGTCAAGAGAGAAAGGTGGAATTATATATATTATTTCTCAATAAAGTACGAAGTTTATACATCAAAGCTTGAACTACTTTTGCAGGGATTAGGAACTAGCAACATAAAATCCTCAAAAGATCCTAAAATAATTGAACAACTTAATATTAAAAATCCTTACTAATCTGACTAAGTTAGCATCTTCAAAGTCATCACATGTTTATCACTCCTCCTTGACATTGATATTGCAAATTCCAAGTATCTTTTTTTTTCTTTTTCGTTTATGCTCTCAGCTGTTAGGCTTCTCATGAACTTTTTCATTGAAATAACCTTAAATCCGATGTCGCCTTGAGGTTACTTCAAAATTTAACTAAGGATTACATATAGTGCAACTTCGGGTTGTTCTCTTTGAGGAACCAACAAATGAAACAAGATATTGGAGTTAAACAAATGAAACAAGAGTTAAAATCAAGCTTTTTATCCAACAATTGAGCCACCTCAAATTGTTACAAAAATATTTTCCAAATTTGCAATTTACTAACTACCATCAGAATAGTAAAATCGAATCAAAGATACTAAAACCAATGCTCAATTTTTATTCAATAATTAAGGAAACAGAGTCAATTCCAGCAACCAATATAACAATCTAATTATTCAAGCCACCTTGAATAATCACCAAATTTTCACTAAATCCCAACACAAAGTCTTGACCCTAAATAAAGTAATGAAATTGAACCAGATTCAACACAATATCAGTTGCTAAACCATAACCCAACCACAGAAATCTTCCAATTCAAATATATAATTCAAACATAACTCCAAATAATTAAATAGTTATCTTAAGACCTAGGAATTACTAAATAATCAAATGGGTAGAAGATAAATGCAGCTTAAACTCCCCTATGAAAACCCAAGCTCCTGTCATTGCCATTGAATCAGAGGATTATGATGAACTTGCCATGGAAACTCATGGAAAACGCTGTCAATGTTGAAATTCAGTGGTCAGCCATGGAAGGTAGGAATGTTAGTTTGGATTTGTGGGAGATGAGGAAGAAGCACCGAAACCTAGCTCTCTCTTCTCTATAGAACTCCTTCGTCCAATCTGCTCCTCTTCACATTTGCGTTTTCTCATTGTTTTTTCTCCTGGCCACACACGCATCTCCCCCTTCCTTCTCTGTCTAGATGTCGCACGACACACACGCTTCACATTCCATACCACGCACGCCTCTCACTTCTGCCACCTGACCACTCACCTCCACTACTGCCACCAGCCTTCTCTTCTTTGATGTGACAATTTATTTGCTAGTTTCTGGTCCACGCTCACTATTCAATCACTCCACTTCCTTTCTCTTCACACGCTGTCATTTTCTCCTTGCTTTTCCCAGGCCACGCACCTCAAGTTTTAGCTTCCACGCTGTCGTTTTTTGTTCTTTTTCAATGTCCCATACTGCTCAACGTTGTCATTTCCTTCTGGTCTTTTCTCCAAATGTTTTAATGCCTTGGATCACTACTTCTTAATCTTTTTGAGCTTTAATTTCTCCAAGTACCCTACAATAAAATTTACAAATAATCAATTACACCTCTTCTGCAATAGGAGATTGGCTTATGCATGTAAAATATTGCACTGGCTATCTCAGCCCTAATGAAGTAGCTATTCAATAATCTATATAGAAACTAAGCTCAATCACATATCACAATTGAACCAGAACACAAATACTCAATCCACTATGTAGAAACTAAGTTCAACTCAGATCACAAACAAACAGTTAATTTCTATGCAATTCTGTGGATATAGTGAAGTTGTTCAGTCTGAACCTATTTCCCCTTTTCAGGGTGGAACACAACAAGAAGAACAATTTCTCTAATCACTATCAATGAACTACTGGTCATACAGTGGTTAAACATGTGAAGTTCTTCTCAAGGAAAGGAAAGGAAGAGCAAGAAAGTAATAAATGGTTTACCTGATTAGGAATGGGTCCTCTTCCTTTCGGGGTAGATGATGAAGTCCCTGTAAACCCATAAGGAAACAATCAAGATAATTGATTTTAGATTAGCCATATCAGAGTCGATTAAAGAGATTATTAGAAGAAGGAACCGAGAAGTGCATGAAGCAGAAATCATACTGACCTAAATCGTGTTCTCAATCCTTGGACTGTCACCGAAGATCTAAGCCCTCATAGAGCTCCCTCCCACCTCCGAAAATGAAGCAAATGCTCAAACATGAGCACTTCTTCTTAAGGAAAGGAAAGGAAGAGCAAGAAAGAAATAAATGGTTTACCTGATTAGGGATGGGTCCTCTTCCTTTCAGGGAAGATGATGAAGGCACTATAAACCTATGAGGAACCAATCAAGACAAATGATTTCAGATTAGCCATTTCAGAGTCGATTAAAGAGATTGTTAGAAGAAGGAGTCGCGAAGTGCATGAAACTGAAATCAAAACTGACCTAATTCGTGTTCTCCATCCTTGGACTATCACCATAGAACTAAGCCCTTAGAGAGCTCCCTCTCACCTCCGGAAATGAAGCATATGACTAGAGTTTCATAAGAAGCTCTAATCCCTAATAGATGACAGAAGGAGAGTTGTTACCTGAGAAGAATAGTTGGTAGCACGTCGAAAGGGGAAGGGTCTGCTCTTCGGCGTCACCGAAAACAGCGCATCCAAACCAACCAGAGTATCTAGAGCTTCGTCAATCGCTTTGCAATCGCCAGACCTAATTGGGTAAATGCTCAAAGTTTCGAGAAAGAAGGAGTTAGTTTTACCCTAATTAACTAAAGTTAGCTTTTGGAAGTACGATGTCGTATTTGTATTCCTTTGGGTTCTGTTTGTTTACGTGGTTCTCCCACACGTAAGCTAGGCTCCTCATTATGTAATTTTGCTATATTTAATGATTTTTTTTAATTTCTCAAAAAAATACAAATAAAGTAGCATCAATTGTCCAAAATTAATTTATCACAGTTAAGCGCAAATTAAATGTAAAACACAATAATTCAAATAATAATCAAGTAATTCTATAAAGATCAATTATAGTGACAAAAACCCATCCAATTCATATGAAAATATATGTAAATAAATAAGTTTGTCAACTCCCCCACACTTAGCCTTTTGCACTCTTGGGCAAATTAGCACTAGAGAAATCCAACAGTTAAACTCAATGTAAGCAAACATAAACCGATAAGGCAAGAATATATAATCAACTCAAACAATCTCTATCCCTAATCAACCAATAGTCATGGAATGCTTTGGTGCAAAGAAACTAAAACAAGAGACATTATAAGATAGAAGGAAAAGAAACATAATAGATCTCTCAAAGGTATAAGTGTCTCTCTCATCTCTCAAATAGGAAAATTTTCACTCAATCCACCTAACTTAGCACCTTCTATAAGCTTGTAAAGATTCTACTATCTCCACCACTAACATACCATAGATTCATGATCAAGGGGACTTTATAGGGTCGTAACGTTGATGAAAGGCTAATGAAAGGATGAAATGGAAATAATGACAAATGTAATGCATGAGCGTTAAGAAACAACTCAAAATGAGCTAAAGTGCAACCATCAAATGAACACCAATGTGCAATTATCAACTTTAAAGACCCAATCTTTAATCTTCAATCCACCAAGGTTTGCCTTATTTCAAACTTTATTCTTTTGGACCAATTATTCTCTCTCTTTTCTTTTTCTTTTTTTCTCTTTCTTTTTTCTTTTTTATTCTTTCTTTTCTTTTCTTTTCTTTTCTCTTTTTTTTCCTTTTCTCTTTCCCCCCTTTTTTGTGTAGAAATCAGGCAATCGATCCAAGAGCTAATGGACAAAACCTAAGCCATAAATCAACCAAACACATAAGATTTTGTATAGTTAAATACTTGAAAGTGGACCTTCACCTTCCTCTTCTTCCTAAACAAGATCTGGGAGGAGGCTCCTAAAAAGTCCAACTTATTGTTTTTGAGACAGATCTTCTTCAAGATTCAACAACTCCAAAGCCTCACTTTCATTACTTTTTTTCCTAACCCAAGAAGATAAAAGTAGCAACATCAATTTTGCACATTTAATCATGAAGAACATAATATAACTTATGTAAAACACTTGTTCAAAAGCAATGGAGGCTAACCAAGCTAGGTAGAAATCACATAAGATGAGAAAGAAAAGTAAGGCTAAAAACTTCTTTCGACAAAGCTGTATCTAAGATATTTCCTCCCTAAAATCGAGCTATATAACAAGGTTAGTAACACATCACCAAAGGCATTCCACTATGCTAATCAACTAAGAATAAAAATTACTCAAATCAAAATGCATTCAATCCTTGACATGTCAATGTTCATATACATAAGCAAAAAGGATTTGAAAATAAAACCCAAGGATTGCAAAAGTCAAGTCAGAGAGTATGAATCCAACAAAAATTCGTTCTCAAGAGAAAAACCCCATAAATTTAGCTCAATCAAACAAACATTGCCTAATGAAAAGTCACTAAAATGGCAATCCAAGCAATGGCAAACAATTCAGAAAAAGCAATCCCTCCCTCACACTTAGTCAATACATTGGTCTCAATGTAAGAAAAACAAGTATAGGCAAATTGGCAAGAGCAAGGGGAAACTAACTAACAAAAACTAAACGAAATAGACAACTACAACTACTTCCTACTAGCAAAGTTCCCTCCCCCACACTTATTTCGAACTATCTCAGCAGATAGACATCACCATCAAAATGATAGAAAATAAAGGAGAAAGGTGGAAGGGAACAACCGTGGGATTAGGGAGGTCTCTGATCCTCATGGTAGTGCTTAAGTAGATGACCATTGGCTTGTGAAATATGACCAGTTTCTTCATCCACCAGATCTACTGTACCAAATGAATGCACCTTGATAATTTTGAAAGGGCCCTGCCACTTGGTGATGAACTTCCCGGGCATTAACTTTAACCAAGCCTTGAACTTTAGAACTTTGTCACCTTCATGGAATTCTTTTCTCAAAATCTGTTTGTCATGAATCATTTTCAGCTTGTCTTTGTAGATTCTGGCATTATCATAAGACTGAAGTCTCATCTCCTCAAGCTCTTGGGGTTGAATTGTATGCCTTAATCACCCAATAAGATTTGTGCTCGATCTTCATAGGTAGATGACAAGACTTGCCATAGAGCAACCAGAAGGGAGACACGCCTATAGGAGTCTTGTAGGCAGTCCTATAAGCCCACAGTGCCTCCTTGAGCCTTTCACTCCAGTCTTTTAGGGATGGTTTTACATTCTTTTCTAGTATAAGCTTCACTTCCCGATTGGAGACTTTAGCCAACCCATTTATCTGAGGGTGGTAAGGAGTGACCAGCTTGTGATTAACTCCATATTTAGCAAGTAAAGACTTGATAATCCTATTGCAGAAATGTGTTCCTTGGTCACTGACAATTTCTCTTAGAATGTCGTACCTACAAAAGATATGAGCATGTAAAAACTTGGCAACAGTAGAAGCATTATCTTTCGTAGTTGGCACTGCCTCTACCCACCTAGACACATAATCTACTGCAAGTAATATATATGAAAACTCAAATGACTGAGGAAAAGGGCCTATAAAATCCATGCCCCAAACATCAAAATTTTCACAAAAATGCATAGGTCTTAGAGGTATTTCACGCTTTTTACCCAGACTCCCAAATCTCTGACACTTATCACAAGACTGGCAAAAAGTATAAGCATCTTTGAATAAGTAGGCAGTAAAACCCACACTCTAAAACCTTCCTAGTAATCCTATTAGCACTAAAATGTCCCCCTGTAAGATAAAGAATGTGCAAAAGTAAGGATAGAGTGGATCTTATTATTAGGAACACATCGTCTGATGATCTGGTCACTGCATTGCTTCCAAAGAATTGGAGCATCCCAGGTATAATATCTTGCATCCCTGTTTAGCTTATTAACTTGAAACTTAGACATAGAAGAAGGCACAAGATCAGCGACAATGTAATTAACAATATTAGAGTACCAAGGCTCCTGAACCGCCAAGGAAAAAAGTGCAGAATCAAGAAAAGAATCAACAGTAAGATCATAAGAGTCAACTGCCTGAGTGCCTTCAGGTAACTAACTAAGGTGATCAGCCACATGATTCTCTGCTCCAGCTCTATCTCTGATTTCAATATCAAACTCCTGCAATAACAAAGCTCATCTCAACAGTCTTTGTTTAGACTGGGACTTCTTGAACAAGTACTGTACTGCTGCAAGATCTGTAAAAACAGTCACTTGAGAGATAGTCAAATACTGTCTAAACTTATCTAAAGCAAAGATTTTATCAAAAAGTTCCTTCTTGGTAGTGGTATAGTTCACTTGAGCGGAGTCAAATGTCTTGGAGGCATAAGCTATCACTCTAGATCGTTTTTCCTCCCTCTAACCAAGCATAGCACCAACTGCAAAATTAGAAGCATCACAAGACAGCTCAAAGGGCAAATCCCAATTAGGTGCAGTCAGAATAGGAGGTGAAATAAGCAAGGATTTCAAAGTGTCAAAGGCATGACTACATTTATCATCAAAGTGAGAATCAATATCTTTTTTCAACAATGTAAAAAGGGATAAAGCAATTGTACTAAAATCTTTTACAAAGCGTCGATAAAACCCGGCATGCCCTAAGAAATACCTCAAAGCTTTTAGACAAGTAGGATAAGGAAGTGAAGAAATGATTTCAATCTTGTCTTTATCAACCTCAATCCCCTTTTGGGAGATGTGATGACCTAACACTATGCCACTATCTACCATAAAATGACATTTCTTATAATTCAAAACTAATCTTTTTTTTAATACATCTACCAAGAACACGTTCAAGACTAAACAGCAATCATCAAAGCTATCACCATAAACGGTGAAGTCATCCTTAAAAACCTTCATATTCGCTCCAATAAATCACAGAAGATCGCCATCATACAGCTTTGAAAGGTGCCTGGAGCGTTACACAACCCATATGGCATCTCCCCATGCATGCATCTCCCCCATGTTTTTGTTTTCTTCCTTCTCTGCCCAGACGTCACATGCCATACATGCTTCACGTGCTAGACCACGCATGCCACACACATCACTCTCTTCTGTCACCTGATCACGCACCTCCACTACTGCCGCCAACCCTTCTCTTCTTTGATGTGAAAATTTATTTGCTAGTTTCTGGTCCACACTCACTGTTCACACACTCCACTTCCTTTCTCTTCACACTCTGTCGTTTTCTCCTTGCTTTTCCCAGGCCATGCACCTCACGTTTTAGCTTCCACGCTGTCGTTTTTAGTTCTTCTTCAATGTCCCATGCCGCTCAACGTTGTCGTTTCCTTCTGGTCTTTCCTCTTGTTGTTTTAATGCCTTAGATCACTACTTCTTAATATTTTTTAGCTCTAATTTCTCCAAGTACCCAAAAATAAAAATTAAAAATAAAGTAGCATCAATTATGCAAAATCAATTTATCACAGTTAAACACAAATTAAATGTAAGGCACAATAATTCAAATAATAATCAAATAATTCCATAAAGATCACTTATAGTGATAAAAACCCATCCAATTGATATGGAAATATATGTAAATAAATGAGTTTGTCATCCATATGTCATTTTCAAGTAGCCAAATCTTCCTTTGTCTTCCACAATGAAGGAGTGATCCACCTTCTTGGCCTTTCTTGTAGTTGTTTTTAAACTTGAAGAACTCATTTTGTTTCCATCATATATAGAGATCTTCGTCTTAATTATATCTTCCTTAACATCACTAGCGTGGTTCTCTTTAGTAAAATCCAATGCAAATATTTTATTTTGCATTTTGATATTGAACACTTCTCTGTCCATTGCGTCCTTAATCATAGACCATGTGATTTGAACAACTACTAACAATAAGTCAGCTTTCATTTGAATTGTAGTTAGTTAAGCATGATGCTGCAAATAACTCCTCCTCCTCAAGTTGATCATTTACAGCTTGCTTGGCTTCTCCCACATATTGTTACACTTTACATATTGTTAAACATGTGATGACTTTGAAGCTGCTAACTTAGTCAGATTAGTTAGGATTTTTAATGTTAAGTTGTTTAGTTATTTTTGTTGGACCCCGTTTCCAGAGCCCAACAACAGGAGTCATAAACATTGTGCTTATCATCCTGCAGGGTTGTTTGCCATCATTCCACAAGGTTGGTGTGCCCATACCAGTCAATCACCTAAAATACAACTAGACTTCTTTAAAGAAATGGTAGCTCTAAGTCTCTAGTTTGTTTCGAAGTAAGAATCTTCTCAAGTGGAGTTTTATAGCTCAAGATATACTTAAAAAGCTAAAGCGTGTTCATACCTCAATCATGCTCTCCCAACCAACCTCTCACTTACTCTAATGCAAACTTTATCAAAACAACTCCAAAAGATACAAATTTTATGGAGAGACAGGGAAATATGTTAGGAATCCTTTCTTCAAGAATCACTTCATTTGGAGGTCGGATGAGGAAGTTATACCCGAAAGAATTGAACATGTTTATACCATCAAACATTTTGTACCTATCTTGGCACAAATACCATAACTTTTGCTACAGAGGTCGGATTGATTTTGTGTTTAGACAATTTGAAAGAAGACTTTAAGATCTACAACTTTTGTGCATAACTCAAAGCGAGATTCAGTCTCTAAAAGGATAAAAATGGAACAGAAGATGACGATATAAACTGAGACAATGCAGAAAGTCAAGCTAAGACGGTCAAACTAAGATGAAGCAAACTAAGACAAAGCAAAAGTCAAACTAAGACGGTCAAACTAAGACAAAGCAAACTAAGACGAAGCAGAAGTCAAATTAAGATGATCAAACTAAGACGAAGCAAACTAAGACAAAGCAAAACTAAGACAAAGCAAAACTAAGACGATGCAGAAGTCAAACTAAGACAAAGCAGAAGTCAAACTAAGACGAAGCAGAAATCAAACTAAGACGAAGCAAAAGCCAAACTAAGATGAAGCAAAAGTGAAACTAAGACGAAGCAAACTAAGACGAAGCAAAACTAAGACGAAGTAGAAGTCAAACTAAGACGAAACAAAAGTTAAACTAAGACGAAACAAAAGTTAAACTAAGACGAAGCAAAAGTCAAACTAAGACGATGCAGAGGTCAAACTAAGACAATGCAGAGGTCAAACTAAGACTTCCAACATTAACATCCTAATTACTTCCAACATGACTAATTTAGCAAGACCCCAAAATTAATCTAATCATGCTTATAATAAAAAAAATTCAGGAGCCAACATTTCTCCCTATCTTAAGAAAATTTTCCCTTGAAATTCTTACCTAAGTCATTGAAAAGGTGTAGATACTTTTCCCTCATGGCCTCTATGGGTTCCCATGTGGCCTCTTCAACAGAGTGATTTCTCCACAAGACTTTGACCAGTTGAACCATCTTGTTCCTGAGGACCTTTTCCTTGGTGTCTAAGATCTTTACTGGAATCTCCTCATAACTCAGATCATCTCTCAAATGAACCTTAGTGGTCTGAATGATGTGGGATGGATCCGATCTGTACCTCCTTAACATAGACACATGAAAGGCGTCATGTATCTGTGACAATTTTGGTGGTAGCGCCAACCTATAGGCTAGCAGTCCAATCCTCTCTACAATCTCATATGAGCCCACATATCTCGGACTCAACTTGCCCTTCTTGTCAAACCTCATGACTCCTTTCCAAGGAGATGTCTTAAGAAAGACTTTCTCACCAACCTCATACTACATCTCCTTTCGGTGTGCATCAGTATAACTTTTCATTCTATCTTGTGTTGCCTTAAGCCGTTGTTTAACTAAATTAACGTTATCGACTGTCATCTGAAGTAGCTCCGGCCCCATCGGTTTCCTTTCTCCTTCTTCATCCCAACATATCGGAGTTCTACATCTCCTTCCATACAGTGCTTCATATGGAGCCATTTGAATGCTCATATGGTACAAATTATTATAAGCAAATTCGATCAATGGCAAATGCTCGTCCTAAGCTTCTTTGAAATCCATCACACATGCTCTAAGCATTCCCTCAAGTGTTTGAATGGTCCTCTCAGATTGACCATCCATCTAGGGATGAAAAGCCATGCTAAAATTTAACTTGGTTCTGAGAGCTTCTTGTAAGCTTCCATAGAATCTCGAAGTGAATTGAGGATCCCTATCAGAGACTATTGAATCCGAAACCCCATGTAATCTTACTATCTCATCAATATACTTCTTGGCTAGCACATGCAGAGAGTCAGTCTACTTAATTGTTAAGAAATGGGTTGACTTCGTCAACCAATCAACAATGACCCATATGACATCATGCTTCCTACTAGTCTTAGACAAACCCATCAGAAAATCTATAGTTACCCTTTTCCACTTCCACTTAGGAATGGAAAATGGCCTTAATTTGCCTGAAGGTGCCTAGTGTTCAGCTTTGACTTACTGACACACTAGATACTTACTCACATATTCTGCTACATCCCTCTTCATGTCTTTTCATAAGAAATGTTTTTTCAGATCTCTATACATCTTGGTGCTACCTAGATGCATGACATAAGGTGCATTATGTGCCTCATCTAGTATTTCATCCTTTACTTCCTTGACATTCGAGATATAAAGTCTGTTTCCTACAACCATAAGTCCATCATCCTCACTATCACTTCAGATTTCTTGCCCTTCTGAATTTCTTCTCGGAGCTCACTCAATTCTGCATCCTGTGCTTGTAACTCCTTAACTTTCTCCCTAAGTATCAGTCTCATTCTGAAAGTAGCAACAATATAATCAGGTTCCTCCTATTTCAAACTTATCCTAAGCTTAGCCATCTCCTCTAATAGCGGCAGATAAACTGTTTGAACATGAGCTATAGAGGATTTCCTGCTCAAGGCATCCACTACTATATTCGCCTTTCCTAGATGGTACTCAATCAACAGGTCATAATCTTTGAGCAACTCTAACCACCTTCTTTGTCTCAAATGCAATTCCTTTTGGCTCAATAAATACTTAAGACTTTTATGATCGGTGAAAATCCTTGTTTGAACCCCATACAAGTTATGCCTCCAAATCTTCAGGGCAAAAACTATTGCTGCTAACTCCAGATCATGGGTCGGGTAATTCAGTTCATAGGGTTTTAGTTGTCGAGAGGCATAAGCTATTACCTTATCTTTTTGCATCAACATACAATCCAAACCCATCCTCGAAGCATCACTGTATACTGTATACCTTTATCTCTAGTAGGTAAAATCAAAACTGGAGTACTTGTTAATCTACGCTTGAGCTCTTCAAAGCTTTTCTAACATTCCTCACTCTAGACAAAATTCTGATTCTTCCTCAGTAACTTAGTCATTAGAGCAGCTATCATAGAGAATCCCTCAACGAATCTCCTATAATATCCTGCCAAACCTAGAAAACTCCTCACCTCTGTCACTGTCTTGGGTGCATGCTAATTTACCACTGCTTCAACCTTCCTTGGATCAACATGTACCTCATCTTTTGAAATCACATGCCTAAGGAATATCACTTCATGGAGCCAAAACTCACATTTGCTAAATTTGGCATAAAGATCCCTCTCCCTCAATGTCTGCAACACAATCCTGAGATGTTCCTCATGTTTCTTTTCACTCTTGGAATACACTAGAATGTCATCGATAAACACTATGACAAACTGATCCAGATACTCCTTGAAGACCCTATTTATAAGATCCATAAAAGCAGCTAGAGCATTAGTTAATCCAAAAGGCATGAGTAAAAACTCATAATGTCCATACTGTGACCTGAAGGCTGTCTTGCTTACATCAAACTCCTTGATTCTGAGCTGATGATAGCCTGACCTAAGATCAATTTTGGAAAAGACCCTTCCTCCCTGAAGCTGGTCAAACAGATCATCAATCCGAGGCAGAGTATAACAGATCATCAATCCGAGACAGAGTATACTTATTCTTAATAGTCACCCTGTTGAGTCTCTTATAATCAATGCACACGCGTCATGTTCCATCCTTCTTCTTAACAAACAGAACTGACGCTCCCCATAGTGACAAACTTGGCCTTATGAACCCCTTCTCTAATAGTTCTTCCAACTGTTCCTTAAGCTTCTTCAGCTCTGCTGGAGCCATTCTATAGGGTGGTATCAAAATAGATACGGTTCTGGGAATCAAGTCAATGGCAAACTCGATTTCCCTTACTGGTGGCAAACCAGGTAAGTCCTCTGGGAACACATTTGGAAACTCCCTCACTACTAGAAAATCTTCTAACTTCCCTTCATTCCCATCAGTGTCCAAAACATGTGCTAAGAAGGCTTCACACCCCTTTCCTATCATCATGTCAGCTAACAAAGCAGAAATGATTCTTGGTGATGGTGTTTTATGAACAGACTCCTTTGGCCAGTGCAGTAGACTTGTCCCAGTCTTTAAACTCTTCGCTCTGAACCTACACGGGG
>JANKYF010115669.1:0-14481 GCA_029829435.1 Erythroxylum hondense | reverse complement strand
TTTAATTTTTCTTTTACTAGTTCATTTTCACCTTTTAAAATTTACTAAGAATAATAAATAAATGAGGTAAATAATTTTTTTCAAACTTTATCTACTATTTCTCATGTTTATTTAAAGTTTCAATCATAATGAGAAGACCATCACGAGTAAAAAAGGTACAAGGAAGCAGTAATGAGGAGTAAAGTTCTCTAAAGACTTGAGGGGAGCTCCCACAGTCCAACCATGAGAGCAACCTCCATTGTTACTATTCAATGTTGCGACATATAAGGATCCCTTATACTAGGTTATAGCATTGAATAGTAGGTGCTTGCATAAGTCAGTTTCATTTAACAATTTTGGTACCTTATTGATGTTTGAGCATGGTATTGATTTTTCAAGGTCATGGATCCCTTATACTAGTAACTGATGCTCGAGGTGGCCTCCATACTCTTTATGGAGAAAGGACGTCACAACTGGGACCAGCCAAACACTATCTAGTTCTGGCTACTAGGGGAGATGGTTTATATAAGCTACATAGTGTTCTCCATCATAATAGGGTTGTACGACTAAGAACTTTTAGGGACGTCAACCTACTTAGCCCTATAGATAAACTTTCCATATGAGATCTCTTCTCACCATTTTTGGAGTATGATCAGCGATGACGGTGACTATAACCTGAGTAGATCCAAGCAATCATCTTTATGACACCCAACACTCAGATATATACATAGAGTTCTAAGTCACACACTAGGCGGGCAAGCTGACAATAATAGTGATGTGGAAAATCTGGACATGCTCTACCTGTGGAGTAAGAGTGAGAGGACACCAATCCATATAGGACATACATTAGCCCAACTCATCCAGCATTAGAGTAAGGAGAAGAACGCTAGATCAATTTGCATAAGACCTTGTGTGAAGAGGCTTGCATAACGTATAAGGGTCTTTGATAGACTACCAGTGATGCGACTGGTAAATACTATAGTATCACTATCAATCACTATCAATGTGATGAAACATTTGCATATGTGATTGGGTGGTTTAGATGTGTGTAAGTTTTAGTTATTAACCCTCGATAATCCACAAGCACACGGTTTGTTAGTGTAGTCCCAAAGGTGTAGATTCCACGAAGAGGGAGTTAATCTAATCGTAAATTCTAAGGTTAGTTCTAGACTATCCTAGGGTTGATTACTCTATCTCGAGTTATAACCATTAAGCATAAATCATAAACCCTAATCAGATTATAGGATTGCAATCTCTCAATTTACAACCTATCCAAAACCCTAATTAGTTCTAAAGTTCCCTAATAAACTATCTGAAACCTATGCAAGATCTTTCTTCACACAATTTCTTAATCTGATTCAATTCTTGTCCCTATTAAATCACCTAACTCTCGTTTGTCCAATTTAATCATTTCACTTAATTCACCCTCTTAGTTTATTACCGAATTATGCAATCGCATAATCAAACCACAACAAATCCATTAACACATAAACAATCAGATTTTTCATTAATTTAAGAATAAAATTTCGAAGGTGAGTTTAGAACATCCTTAACATTATAGATCTTATCATCAACTGTTCAATCCAATTCTATACAATAATAAAATAGGAAATAAATAGGAAATATAATGTAAATGGATGATGGGAGGTAGTGATGTCGGGAAGCCTCCTGATCTAGGAAGTACATCGAGTCAGCTTCTTCTCCTCTTCACTCTTCCTTCTTCTCTTCCCTATCTCTTGATGATTTCTCTCTAGGGTTTCTCAAGGTGGTTGACACAAAAGCTCCTCCTTTTGCCTCTTTTCTTGTTCTTTAAATATCCTATTGTGTTCTAAGCAGCCCAAGGCTTTTTTCGGGTTTCAAAAGGTCTAAAAAATTCATCAAAAGTTGACATTCTTGAGTGTTTGCAAGTCTGCCCTTTGTAGGCCATGATCGTGGGCTATTTCCTGGGCTTCTTTCACAATCATGGCATGCAGGCCATGATTGTAGGTTATTTTTTTGGCCTGAATGTCTCCGAAACTTCTCCATTCTTTGATGTTGACCTTGAAACACTAGCAAACACATCAAGGTATCTCAAAAGTATAATATTTCAACTCAAATACTTGTACTAACCTTTAAAATACTTAAAACATAAATAATTAACAAACTAACACAATTCTAGCCTAGAAACATACCAAATGATTGAATTAATAACTAAATACTTATCAAACTATGCCCTCAAACACAATGCAATTTATACTTATCCACATCCCCACACTTAAACATTTGCTTATCCTCAAGTAAACAAAACAACAAACGCACAAAAGCACAAAGCACATATGCAGTAATGAGACAATGGCTTCAACTTTATGAAATAAATTTAACTTTAAACACAATCATTCAAGTTGTTCCGAATCATTAATATGCACAATCAACGTCTAGGAGCTCTAGACTAATTATACATATTTAATCAATACCCAAATGTCAAGCTATCCACCCTTTTCAATTTTACACACACATTAATAATTATTTGGTTCTTCAAACTTTGTAACTACTTCTAAGTACATTTTCTTGAAAAGTTAAGCTATCTACAAGTTCAGTAGGTTTTTATTAGGAAACATTTTTATATACTTTTTGTGGATATAGATCTAGTCTTTTTACACAAAGGCAAATATTGGTGATGAATGTCGATCTGGTTACTTAAGTAAGTCATGTGTTTATTAAGCTACTTGATTGGAATGTTATTATAGCCTTTTCACACAGACGCACACATTTGTGATGCATGTCAATTCAGTTACTCAGCTATATTAAGTTCTCAATTGGCTACTAGCTATATTCATAACCCAAAGGCCAGTGAAATAGCTATTTATTTAAAATTAACAAACACATATTTTTTATTATTATTTAATGCCTACCTGGTTTCTTTAGCTACTTGTTTTCATGAAAAAATACTAGCAAAGCTACTTACTGGAATCACCTAAAATTATGAATAAATGTGACAACTTATAGGGTGATAAACGAACACTAAATCCTAATTAACCTGTATTTAGCCAAAGAACCCAAATTACTAATTTCGAGAGCTAGTGATTCTTCACAACCTAATAGATTATGTTTAAAATTAAATCAATTTCATTTCATCATTGGCACATTGACACAATTTACAATAAGCAACCTAAACAAATTATCATACCAAATGCAAAATTCACACTAAAAGAAAAACATGCAACCCTCCCCACACTTGAACAACACATTGTCCTAAATGTGAGAACGAGGTAAAGAAACAAACATGAGAGGAAGAAACATAAAATAAAATAAAAATAAAAATAAAGACTAAATTTAAAAGAAAAAGGTTAGAAACAAAACCTTACAGTAATGGAGGTGGGGATGGTGTCGAAGGTGACAGTTGGATGCCTTGAGTCTCAAAGGATCAATGAATGCGATGTATATCTTGACTTTGACGTCATTGTGTACAGGCCATCTCCTTCATCCTTTTAGAGTTCTCTGCAAGTGTATCCATAATTACCTTGGTGTTGGTGGAGATTGCATCTAGAACTCTCTTACAACCAAGTTCTTCTCTATCTTCTTCCTCCTCGGACTCCCACTAGTCCAGTCCTCTTTTGTCTATTGAGGTGGTGCGGTGCTAGAACTCGCAAGGTTAGCTCTAATCTTCATATGATTCTTTTGGCTAATGTCCTGAAGTTCCATGTTATAGGGCTTTAGGATTTCAGCACATGATAAAGGATGGTGATTTAGAAAATCAGGGAGGTAAATGGTTAGTCCACTATAATCCATGCTATAGCACTCAGAAATGGTAGGAACCAAGTACCCCATACCCAAATTGTTGCTTCTCTTGCGTAGAGTCACAACAGTAACATTAAGCACATGTATGGAGATGCACACTGGGATGCTATGGTTTATGCATCATAATAGAAAAAGTTCCTTTGTTGAGCACTTGTTGGATTTTGATCTGTCAAAAAGCCATTTGACACATGAATATATGCAATAAGAAGTGCTCAGAGGGTCATATGATGTTGTAGTGAGCATTATTAGCGTCAAATCGCTCTAACCCATTGAGTTCATTCTACTAGCGAGAAGCACAAAAATTCTTCCAACTAGGTTCTCTGTCTTCTTCCTCTTCGGGCTCCTCGCTAGTCAAGTCCTCTTCTACCTACTGAGGTGGTGCTGTGTTAGAAATTGAATGGTTGGCCTTAATCTTCATCTGAGTCTTTTAGCTGATGTCTAAAAGTTCCATGTTATAGGACTTTAGGATTTCTGCATGCCATATATGATAGTGATTTAGAAAATCAGGGAGGTAAATGGTTAGTCTACTGCAATCCATGCCATAATACTAAGCAATGGAGAAAACCAAATACCCCATACCCAAATTGTTGCCCCTTTCGCATAGAGTTGCAACAATAACATCAAGCACATGTGTGGAGATGCACATTGGGATGTTGTGATCCATACTCCACAACAGAAAAAGTTCCTTTGTTAAGCACTTGCTGGTTTCTGATCTGTTAAAAAAACCATTTGACATATGAATTTATGCAATAATAAGTGCTCACAAGTTCGTATGATGTTGTCATGGGCATTTTTAACGTCAAATCGCTCTAACCCAGTAAGCTCATACATGATTTAAATGTTTAGCTTATAAGTTCATCCTTAAAACCTAAACCACATTTGCGTAGGCTTACTAGGATTGAAAAAAAGGGAAGTGAAGAATTTGAGAGTGAGCTCCTAGTAAACAAGATATTGGAAGTGCATAAACTTGTCCCACTAAATTCTTTCTACTAGATTCTCTACTCTATCTCGCAATTTAGCCTATCAAGTGTATCAAAATCAAAATATTTCGAGACTACTATTTGTATAACATTAAGGGATTGGAAAGGAATACCTTCCTCCTCTGTGTAGATTGGGAAGGGTGCTCCAAAATCTGTTGCACGACATACTAGATTGCAAGTAGGTGGAAGTTGGAATAAAATGGAAATTTGGAATTTGTTTAGAGAGAACTGAGAGTGTTTGGAGGTTCTAACTTAGACAGATAAAGTAAAAATGAAAGCAAGTGAAAAAATGAAGTGTGAAATGAATATATAGGTGAATATATTTTCACCAATTTCTAATTTCTTTTCTTTTCTTATTTTCTCCTTCTACACTTTCCCGAGGTCACTTCCTAACTCTTTATAGCTCTTTTACCTCTTATTTGCTTATTTCCTTGATCATCTAACTCCTGTCAAAGTTATATGCCTTCCCGACCTTATTTGGAAACGAAATAACCTAACTACATAATTCAAACTATCTAAACATCAAAGGAAATAACGAGTAATTTTAAACCATGGATTGCCTACCATACAATTCTTCTATTAATTTCAGTAGCTTGACACTCTTTTTATGCCCAAGGTGGTTCAAACGAACAGTGTAATGGTAGCGCAGTCATCGATCTTAACATTTGCACACGAGCCCTGGGTTCCACCTTCCTTCTACTTTACCTTCCTTCACTTTCCCCTCTATGATCATTTTTTTTTCTAAATGCATTCCCAGGATTCTCAATTTCTTCCTATTATCCTCGAGGTTCATTGTAGCAGCCCACCCTCTCAAGACCTGTACTCGACATCCCGAGTGATGTTCATTGCAAATCCTGCAAGAGCGGCATGCTAGAACAGTCAAACATTCAAAACTCAGTACAATTTTTTTTAAAACAATATAAGAATATGCTTAAATCAATTATCAAATCAAGCCACTTTTATTTCATAAATATTTTCAATCACATTAATACAATCATTATAATCTCAATAGCCATTTGGGCCCATTTCAAATACAAAAATACTTGTAGTCATAATTTCATTACAATTCAAATTCATTTACAAACCTTTACAACTTGGAAAGTTATCACAAACAGAAATACTCAAATACCCAAATTACAATAATTGTAGAAGATTCAATTAGACATAAAAATAAAAAAATACAAATGCAGACGCGAACTGATGTCGACCTCTATCTTTTACTTGTATGTAGTGGCTATACTCCCGTTTGCCTAATGGGGTACTCTTCTGAGCCTGAAAAAATATTTGTAAATTTTAGGTGAGTTTTGTGAACTGAGTGAGTGCACATGAGACCCACTTTTCAATTGTTACTTTGTTGTGACTGAGTATCTAAACTGTCCCCTATCTATTTTGGATACCGGGCTCGTTATTAACAGTCCCTTATCCGATGGATATACAAGGCTCATTTTACATAGTGAACCTTAGGCTCTTAATCACTTTCTGAGCTTGAAGCTCTCTTCACACTTTGAGCTTTAAACTCTGATCGGTGGCTACTCTGGTCACAACTGTCATTCAGTTTTGTGCATTCATGAAATGGAATGCCTCACATATATATTCAATCAATTGAAAGTGCTCAATATCACACAATCATATTCACTATCACATTCTCATTCACAATGGTATCGGACCTTAGTCCAGCATTGAACATTTAAGTTGAGGAAACAGTTATTCATTCATATGTAAATGCAAATTTAAAACACATTTCTCATCGGACCATGGTCCGACATTTAACAGTCGAATTATGCACAATTATTTCATCTCATTCACGTACAAGTAGCACTTAAATATCCCAATCAACATCACAATCATTGGACCTTCTGTCTGGAACTCAACACAATCATTCACATTCATATGAGCATTCAGTAGTCAATCAATACAAAATTCAAAACAGAACAAACAATGGAATGAGACCATCTAGGTCTAATCACAGTACGCTCCAGATTAGCATTAGCTTCCATAATTTGAAAATGTCTGGATGGGGATGTTCTATCCTGTGTCATCATTATGGAAAAGACATATTGCACACACATTATTAATTTCATAATCACATAAACTTTCAATTTTACACACATGTATATGTGTAATGTATAATGCATGCTCAATGACAATCCCGGGTATATTTTATAAATTTAAATCTTATGCTCATTCCCATTTCATGATTCATATTTGTCTAATTGAACTTAGACCTACACTTCATTTGTACATGATCATTCTAAATTCTCCACTGAATCTTTACCCTTTGCATGTGTCTAGCTTATTCATAAGCTTACACCTCAAGAACACTTGGTTACTCTATAATATAACTCAATTTCTCGTCATCTCTTTTTTTTAACCTCATATAATCTCATAATATCCAATTCTCACTCACAATTTGTACATATAAGTGCATTCAACATCGATTCTCTGCACATATTCAACTTCATTTCCACTTTCATTTCATTTCTAACTATCACCTTGATCCTTCATATTTCAAGACAACAAATTAATCCCTTCCTTTATCTTTAGACTCATTTTAGATCATCACATAAACACCCAAAGAGATTCACATTAATTCATCAAAAAAACAAAACAAAAACCCAATATATATCTAGTTTTTCTGCACTTTCTCCTACACCCAGTACTCAACTTCAAGTCAAAATTAGAAACTCTTAATGATAGAATTTGAATTTGATATCTTCATAAAAATGTAACCCTATGTCTCTAATTTAATCCAAATCAAAGATCATCTCATTTGCATAACTACAGAACAAGTTATGGCTAAACAAACAGAAGCTTAATCAGTGGAAGTGTTATAGCTAACATTTTTCCAACACACTTAAAACACCATTTACTCAATCAATCCAACAACATGTCATTCCATAATCTATTATCCATCAAAACACCAAGGTAATACATGAATCTACCCATATTGTTCATTCACCTTTTTAACATGAACCCATCCGCATATCATGAACATTTAACCTCCAACTATCATCAAATCATGTTTCATTCATTAAATCAAGAAGAATTATGTTTATACTTACTTGATTTAGCTTCAATGTCTTCAAATCACCATGAAACCCTAGCTCCTCCACATACACGATCATCACAAATGGAGGTGGAGTAGGTTAGGTTTTCTAGTGGTAAGATGATGAAGATAACAAAAAATGGAAGTAGCAAGTGAAGGATAAGAGCAAGGTTCAACATTAAAGTTTGGGAGGAGAGGGTATCGTAAATGGAGAGAGAGCAAATAAGGAAAAAAGTGAAGAAGATGAAAAGGTAGCATATGTCGTGAATGGTTAAGTGAAAGACCCACAATATGATCTTTCATTTAACAACTTCGTGACTTATACATGTGGTGTGACAAGTGACACATGTCACTTGCCATATGTCACTTCTCCATGGTTCCATTTGGTCCACTTTAATAAATAGTCCATTTGTCTCCAATTTTTAACCCAATTTTCTCCTAATTTTCGATGACACTTGTCATTAAATTTTAATGTCACACATTAAAATTTCCACTTCCATTTGACATTTATTTCTACAACCATTAATCAATTGTATTGCATTTTTCCTAGTCCAAAAATACCCTTAAATTTCAGAAAATTCCCAAATTTTGTCAAAAATTATAATTTACTACTTATACACCCTAACTTAATTGATATCACATATAATTCAAAATTCCTAATATAATCACATTTATAGATCAATTATACCTGAAAAATGTCAAACGAGTGCATAAACAATTATTTTAATGTGCAAACATTACTATTCACGTGTGTTTGTGCGCTATATTATGCATGAGCATGAAATGCATTTTTTTCCAATCTCTCTTTGATCTCACATGTACCAAATTTTAGGATTCTAACCCTTAGTATAGGAACGGGATGCTACATTTCTCCCCTCCTTAATAAATTTCGTCCTCAAAATTCTTATCTGATTGATCAGGAAGGCAGGGGAATTGTTTCCTCAATTACTCCTCCGTTTCCTATTTATCCTCACCACTCGAATAACTTATTCCAATTGACAGTAGTCAATGCAATCAATCAATCATATACTCATTTCTTCCGATATCCCACTATCTTAACTATTTCCTCATTATATTTTAGATTACTCACAATTTTTCACTTCATAAGTTGTCGATACATCTTTGTCAAATCATATCATTATTTCTTAGTGTATTCACATATCACACATAATAATTTGAGACATCTTTATTGATAATACAAATCATAAGTTATTGGTCCTATGCTCTCAATAACTTTATGTGGACCCATACAATTCAAGCATAGTTTATCCTTTTTCCTAATCTGAGCAAACTTTTTCTCAATCTAAGCACACCTTGGCAAGGTGATATTGTCAAAGACATTCCATCTTTTACTTGATACTTCACATCTCTTTAGTGTTAATACACTCGACTCTGTTGTCCATCTTATTATGTTCCATAACCTCAATGTTGATCCAAAAATTTCATTTATCTTACTTAAATCACTTAGTTTCTCACACAGATCAATTTCACTAATCAACAATATCTCAAATCGATTATGGCCTTTATCCATTTTTTTAGGACCTCTTTATTTCAATGTAAAGGCAAACGACTCTTTTTGTTTTATAACGGCTCATACAGTATTCTAATGATATCACTATGATAATGATTGTTATGCTAGATATTGACCCCATGTTCTTATGAACTCCAAATTATAAGCTTTAAGCATATCCCCAACAGTAAAAATTATTGGCAACTCATATATACAGTCACTTGTTTCTGTATCCTTAGCCATGAAATGTTTCTTCGGTGTATTCCTACTGGGATGTATAGCTTAGGTTGTTACTTGGTTTCTCTAGTAGTCTCTTTGCCTAATCATTTTTTTATTGGATACACATCCTTCTTATTTCAATCACAAGGTATCATTTTTCCTATTCAAACTCAAAATTCATATTTATTTTCAATTTCTCAATACGATTCATAAGTTTTAAATCCTCAATTTGGGCTTCGCTAAACTTTTCATGTGGGACTAATCTTAAATTCAACAACTAATAGTACTTTGATTTTCCCAAAATTCAACTTAACATTCCATGCTCTTTATTACACTAGATTTGGTAACCTCAATATCAAAATTTGTGATACACTGTTATGGAGTTTTCTATTCAATACCTCATATTACAACACTAGCTTTACTGACAAATACTCATTTGTACAACAAAATCTTCCAGTAACTCTATTCATTGTCTTAACCTTATATTTAGTTCTTTCAAACTCCATAATTGTCTCAAGCTTTAATGGTCTGTATGTTTATATATAGATCCAAAATGTTTCATTGTACATATAATGTCTCCAAACTTTTAAAGTAATCATTATTGCAGCAAGTTCTACATTATATATGAAATAATCAGCTCTTGAGACTTTAATTTTCTCAATGCATATGAAATCACTTTATTATACTGCATTAGATTTCAGCCTAATCCCCGGTCTGAAACATCATTGCATACTACATAATCTCAAATTCCAAATAATATTATTTGTCATTGATGTTATACTTCCTCAAAATTCTCTTTACATTCATTAGTTATACGATTTACACGTTTTTCCTTAGACATTTTTGTCAAAAAGCTAAGATCAATAAAACCCTTAACAACTTTTGGTAGCGTCCAATTCCTAGCCAACTCTAGAAAATTTCAGATCTCTCATATATACCTTGGAGTTTCTCTCTCCATCATTACCTCTATTTTCTTTGGGGTCTCCAAATATGCCATGTTTAGATACTATACAACCCAACATTTTATTCAATCGAGCTAAGATTCACTCCTATTGAACTTGGCAAATAATTGTTTCTACCTTTATAATATATAAGATTTCCTCAAGTATTCAAAATATTGTTCTCCACTTTTCGAACACATTCAATATATCATCTACGATTATAGTCACTAATCAATCCAAACAAAATTGAGACACTTTATTCTTCAATACTATGATACTGGGCATTGTTAACTCCAACAAATATAACCTAAATTTCCTTGTGCCCATGAGTTGTTCTTTTAATTCTTTAAGAATCTAATTCCTTAATGGGATAGTATTATCCCATGTTATTTTTTATTTTCCCAATTGACTTCTTCTCGAATGAGTTTCTCATTTCATTCTATTTCCTCTGATTTCACATTGACTTGTTCATACGTCTGTTCATTCTTACTAGTTTCTCCACGCATTTCAATTTATTTGCAATCTTTACTTCCTAGGTTGGTAACACATTCCTCATATCTAATTTGTATCTCCTGTACATATTTGCACAGAATATAATGTGGACCTATATGCTACTCACATTAGTAATAATTTCACTTCCAATTCAATAATCCAATCACATAATTGGATACTTTAAATCAGACAAAATGCATACACTCTCAGTAGCATATTCTACCTCCAATGCTTGAGTCTCCGCTAGGGATATGACTCCAATATTCACTTTTTTTATTTATTACATATTCATTTCTTATTTGTTCCTTCATTAATCATTCTTAAATTGAATCATCTGATCAACTTAACCTAATTCGGGGAAATTATTCTTTGAAAGAAGATTTCTTGCTACTTTCATCTATACCGCTCATGAAATTCTTATCAATCAACTGTCTTCACCATTACTTGCCAGCCATTCCTAGTACCTTAAAAAGATCAATTTTAGCTATTCATAATATCTCATTAAGATCAACTTATGCCATAACTTATATGATCAAAACATCCTTTTTTTTAATAAGGCTCATTGAAGCATTAAGCAAATTATTTACTCTAGTACCTTGGTATATACCCTCAAAATCATTACATCTTATCTAGAGACGTACTTAGGAAAGCTCACCAATTAGTAGCTTATGCTAAGGATGCCTTGATCTCATTTGATTCTAGACAACACTTCCCCATTTTATGCCTGTCCTCGATCATGGGGATTACGCCATGATCGTTTCCTTCTTCTTTTTCCTCAAATTTATTATATATGGTAACATCATTAACAATCTCAATTCATTCCCAATTGATCACTATAAGCACTTTCACGTTTGACTCTAACTCATCTTGGACTTTGAACCATAAGAACTCTGACTAGCAATTATTCAATAAGTCACCGATTGCTTCCTATATCATCTCCACACATATAATACACATATGTTTAATACTTTCACTTGTCACGGTGATCCCATTATTAGATGTGCACTCACACATGCAAATTAACTTAACCTTGACAACTTTTTCATCTACCGTTATCATTCACCTTCCAATTTCCATTATTTCGTCATATCTACATATATTCACAATCAATTTGGAATCATAGATGCATAATCATTCTAAAATTTCGATTTTGATCCCACTAACATATTCTTACACTAAGTCATAAACTTTTACCACGATAATCAAAAAATCATTCCAAGCCCAATTTCAACCTCGTTAGATCATTAAAAAAATATTATGTTTTCATCCAACTTTGTTTATACACTTTAAATCATGTCTTTTCTACCACATATCTATTTTCCTTAGTCAATCTACAACAATACAATCACATTGGGTTCACATTCGAGGATATATCACCACAGTATAATATTGATATCATATTTATAATACATCCACCAATACAATTACGTTATATCTTTGTCTGTCATATCTAATCATATATTGTTTCTCATTTTTAAATATCTACAACTTCCATTTTCTCACATTCTAACATATCATCATTCTTTTTAGTGCTTCTAATAGCTCAAACTCTTAACGAATGCTCATGCATGTGACTCAGACTAGGGATCAGTTGCTGCTGCATGCTATGACGTGTCTAAAATGCATGTATCTTGACACATATTTCAGAAAACACCTGTATAAGATAGTAATTCTGGGCTCTGATACCACATTGTCGCTCCCCACCTCTCGAGGCCCGTACTTGACATCCCGAGTGATGTTTGAGTGTAAATGCCGCAAGGGTGGCATGCTAGAACGGTCAAACATTCAAAACTCATTACAAATTTTTTTTGAAACAATATAAGCATATACAAAAATCAATTATCAAATCGGGCCACTTTTATTTCATAAATATTTTCAATCACAGTAATACAATCATTATAATCTCAATATCTATTTGGGCCCATTTCAAATACAAAAATACTTGTTGTCATAATTTCATTACATTTCAAATTCATTTACAAACCTTTCTAACTTGGAAAGTTATCACAAATAGAAATACTCAAATGCCCAAATTACAAGAATTGTAGAAGACTCAATTCAATACAAAAATAAGAAAATACAAATGTAGACGCGAACTGATCCCGACCTCTATCTTTTACTTGTATGCAGTGGCTATATTCCCATTTCCCGTTTGCCTAACACGGTACTCTTCTGAACCTGAAAAAAATATTTGCAAATTTTGGGTGAGTTTTGCGAACTCAGTGATTGACCATCATCGATGGATCACTCAATTACATAACACATAATTCACATCATTTATCTAATTAACCACATCGGATCACAAACACTTAATCAATCATTTCACATTTCACATTCAACACATTATAATCATTCATATCATGCATATGCAGTGCACATGAGACCCACTTTTCAATTGTTATTTTGTTGTGACCGAGTACCTAAACTTTCCTTATCTAATTTGGATACCGGGCTCATTACTAACTATCCCTTATCTGATGGGGATACAAGACTCATTTTATATAGTGAGCCTTAGGCTCTTAATCACTTTCTGAGCTCGAGGCTCTTTTCACACTTTGAGCTTTAAGCTCTGATCGGTGGCTACTCTGGTCACAACTGCCATTATGTTTCACGCATTCATGAAATGGAATGCCTCACATATATATTCAATGAAGTGAAAGTGCTCAATATCACACAATCATATTCAATATTACATTCTCATTCACATTATCATCGAACCTTAGTCCAGCATTCAACATTTAAGTTGAGAAAACACTTATCCATTTATATGCAAATGCACATTCAGAATACATTTATCATCGGATCATAGTCTGACATTTAACAGTCAAATTATGCACACTTATTTCATCTCATTCACATACAAGTAGTACTTCAATATCCCAATCAACATCACAATCATCAGATCTTCTGTCTGAAATTCAACACAATCATTCACTTTTATATGAGCATTCAGTAGTCAATCAATACAAAATTCAAAACAGAACAAACAATGAAATGAGACCATCTAGGTCTACTCTTAGTACGATCTAGATTAGCATTAGCTTCCATGATCCAGAAATGTCTGGATGGGGATGTTCTATCCTGTGTCATCATTATGGAAAACACATATTGAACACACATTATTAATTGCACAATCACATAAACTTTGAGTTTTACACACATGTATATATGTAATGTATAATGCATGCTCAATGACAATCCCAGGTATATTTTCTAAATTCACACCTTATGTTCATTCCCATTTCATTATTCATATTTGTCTAATTGAACTTAGACTGACACTTCATTTATACATGATCATTCTAAATTCTCCATTTAATCTTTACCTTTCGCTGGACCCCGCTGCCGGAGCCCAACATCGGATGGTGGACCCCGCTGCCGAAGCCCAACATCGGACGTGAGAGCGTGGTGCTAGACCCGTGAAACATGTTAATTATACAATTAATGACAAGACTCGCGGAACCCTTGAGTTCAAATGCCCAAAATACAAAAATACACTTGACCCATAAAACCCGAAATGTAACTAAAGCCTTGCAT
>JANKYF010114771.1:0-14496 GCA_029829435.1 Erythroxylum hondense | reverse complement strand
AATCTCCACTAGAGTCTTCTCATAAGTCAAATCATCTCTCAACTGAACCTTAGTGGTCTGAATGATGTGAGAGGGATTTGATTTATACCTCCTCAGTATGAAAAAATGAAAGACATCATGTATCTGTGATAATTCTGGTGGCAGTGCTAACTTATAGGCTAGCGGTCCAATCCTCTCAAGAATTTCATAGGGACCCACATATCTCGGGCTCAACTTCCCCTTCTTTCCAAATCTCATGACTCCTTTCCAAGGACATGTCTTAGGGAAGACTTTTTGGCCAACTTCATACTCCATCTCCTTTCGGTGCGCATCAGTATAGCTCTTGTTTCTATCTTGAGCTCCTTTAAGCCTTTGCTTAACTAGATTGACCTTGTCAATAGTCATCTGGATTAACTCTGGTCCTATCAATTTCCTTTCCCCTTCTTCATCCCAACATATCTGAATTCTACATCTCCTTCTATGCAGTGCTTCATAAGGAGCCATCTGAATGCTCAAATTGTATAAATTATTGTAAGAAAATTCAACCAATGACAAATGCTCATCCCAAGCACCCTTGAAATCCATCACACAAGCCCTGAGCATTCCCTCAAGGGTCCTAATGGTCCTCTCAGAATGCCCATCTATTTGGGGTGAAAACTAGTGCTAAAATTCAGCTTGATTCTCAGAGCCTCTTGTAAGCTTTCCTAGAATCTCGACATAAACCAAGGATCTCTATCAAAAAGTACAGAGTTTGAAATTCCATGCAGTCTCAATATCTCATTAATATACTTCTTTGCTAACACATACAGAGAATCAGTCTATTTAATTGTTAGAAAATTGGTTGACTTCGTCAAACGATCTATAATAACCCATATTGCATCGTGCTTCCTGCGGGTCTTGGGCAAACCCATTAGAAAATCCATAGTTACCCTTTGCTGCTTCCACTCAGAAATAGACAATGGCCTTAACTCGCCTGAAGGTGCCTGGTGTTCAGCCTTGAATTGCTGACACGCTAAACACGTACTTGCATATTCTGCTACATTCCTTTTCATGCCTTTCGACCAAAAATGCTCTTTTAAATCTCTGTACATTTTGGTGCTACCTGGGTGCATAACATAAGGTGCATTATATGCCTCATCGAGTTTCTCATCCTTCACCACCTAGAAATTCGAAATACAGAGTTTGTTTCCTACAACCATAAGTCCATCATTCCTCATTACCATTTCAAATTTCTTACCATTCTGAATTTCTTCTCGGAGCTTGTTCAATTATGCATCTTGTGTTTGTAACTCCTTAACTTTCTCCATGAATATTGGTCTCACTCTAAAATTTGCAATAATGCAATCATGTTCCTCCTGTGTCAAGCTTATTATAAGCTTAGCCATCTCCTCCAGCACCCTCCAACAACAGCAGATAAACTATCAAAACATGAGCTATGGAGTATTTCCTACTCAAGGCATCAGCCACCACATTTGCCTTTCTTGGATGATATTCAATTAACAAGTCATAATCCTTAAGCAGCTCTAACCACATTTTCTGTCTCAAATTCAACTCTTTCTAGCTCAATAAGTACTTGAGACTTTTTTGATCTGTAAAAATCTTCATCTAAACTCCATATAAATAGTGTCTCCAAATCTTCAAGGCAAAGATTACTACTACTAATTCTAGATTATGAGTCGAGTAATTCAACTCATAAGGCTTTAGTTGTCATGAAGCATAAGCTATCACCCTATCTCCTTACATCAACACACAACCCAAACTCTTTCTTGAAGCATCATTGTAAATTGTATAACCTTCATCTCCCATAGGCAACGTCATAATTGAAGCATTTGTCAATCTGTGTTTAAGCTCCTCAAAGCTTTTCTGACATTCATCACTCCATATAAACTTTTGATTTTTCCTTAACAACTTGGTCATCGAAGTAGCTATCATAGAAAACCCTTTAACAAATCTCCTATAATATCCTGCTAGACCCAGAAAACTCCTCACTTATGCCGCTGTCTTTGGTGCATGCCAATTCACCATTGCTTCAATTTTCCTCGGATCAATATATACCCCATCCTTTGAAATTACATGTCTAAGGATTACCTCATGAAGCCAAAATTCATATATGCTGAATTTGGCATAAAGTTCCTTCTCCCTCAATGTCTGCAATACTTTTTAAAGATGTTCCTTATGTTCCTCTTCACTCTTTGAATAAACCAGAATGTCATTAATAAACACTATGACAAACTGATCCAAATACTCCTTGAAGACCCTATTCATAAGATTCATGAATGCAGCCAGTGCATTAGTCAATCCAAATGGTATGACTAGAAACTTATAATGCCCATATCGTATCCTGAAGGCTGTCTTGTTTACATTAGACTCCCTGATCCTGAGCTGATGATAACCTGACCTGATATCAATTTTAAAAAAGACCCTTGCTTCCTACAACTGGTCGAACAAGTCATCGATTCGTGGTAAAGGATACTTGTTCTTAATAGTCACTTGTGGAGTTTTCTGTAATTAATACACATTTGCCATGTTCCATCCTTCCTTTTAACAAATAGAACCGACACTCCCCATGGTGACAAATTCAGCCTTATGTATCCCTTCTCTAACAATTCTTCTAACTGTTTCTTAAGCTCCTTCAACTCAGCTGGAGCCATTCTATAAGGTGGTATGGAAATAGGTGCAGTACCTAGAATCAGGTCAATAGCAAACTAAATTTCCCTCACTGATGGTAATCCATGTAAATCTTCTGGAAATACGTCTGTAAATTCGCTCACAACTGGAAAATCCCCTAACTTCCCTTCATTGACATCAGTGTCCACAATATGCACCAAGAAGGCTCACACACTTTTCTCATCATCCTATCAGCTAACAAAGCTGAAACAACTCTTAGTGATGACATTCTCCTGTCTCCTTTGAAAGTTACCTTCTCACCATTTCCCAAATCAAATTCCACCTCCTTGAGGCTACAATCTAACTTCGCCTTACAGTTCTCCACGGCATCCATCTCAAGTATAACATCTAAGCCTTTTAGGTCTAGAGGTAGTAAGTCCATTACCAATCTAGCACCATCAATGAAGAGCTCACATTCTCTATACACTTGACTTATTATCACATTCCTTTATAGAGGAGAACTAACAAATAATGAATTTTCCAATGGCACCAAATTCACACCACATAATGTCATGCTTGCAAAAACAAATGAATATATGGAATCAGAATCAATCAATAAATACACTGCTGAATTAAATAACTGAGTCATACCCGTAACAATTTCAGGTGCGGCCACAGCTTCATCCTTGGTCATAGCAAACACCCTTGCCTATGCCTGACCCCTTTTCCCTCCTAGAGGAATAGCCTTCCTTGCAGTTCTAGAACTACCCACCTTAGTGACTGGCTTAGTTCTCACTGTTTCTGCTCTCCTTGGGGGTTGCAACTATGACCCCTCTGTTACTTGGGAACAGTCCCTGATCCCACAATGCTCCACATCAAAAACATGCTCCAAGTAACTTGAAACTTCCCACAATGCTCACATTGAGGGTTCGTGCTCCTCTCCACCCTGCTATTGCCTCCCACAGTTGAGGCTTGCACTAAAACTGCACTTGTTTGTATGTTCTTAGCAGAGGCACTACTCCCCACCTCACTCTGTATATGGAAGCTCTTCTTACCCCTCTCAGTCATTGGAGCCCTCATCTCCTTCTTAGAAGATTGCTCCTGGTTCTTCCTCTTCTTATTCACTTCATATTTTATATTCTCCAGTTTCTCAACCTAGAGTGTAACATCTACCAATTGCTAGTAGTCATAGAAGTTGTGGATTAATACCTTCTCCTTGATCCTCAAATAAAGTCCTCCTTCAAACTTGCGACCCTTGTCCTCTTCATTCACAACAATGTTGGTCATATATAGTGAAAGTTGGGTGAACTTTAGCTCATTCTCACTCACACTCATGTCCCTCTGTGTGAGATTCAGAAACTCCCTGGCCTTCTCTTGGACATAAACCCTCGTAAGGTATTTCTTCCTGAAAGCTTCTACAAAGTCTCTCTATGACAGTACCAGAGGCAAAATCTGATTGTGGAGCACTGATTCCTATTAATGGAGTGCATCCCCTTGCAGCAAGCTAATTGCATAATCTAGTTTCTCTCATCAAAGCACTTCATATGCATCAAGACTCTCTCTGTCCTCTTCAGCCATGCTTCAGCCTCTTCAGGATTTGTAGTCCTGTTGAAATCCACAGCCTCATATTTGTGGAGCTTATCATACTGCCCACTCCTCTCCACTGGAGCTTGCACTGAAACTTGTCACTTTTGGCCCACAACATAAGTGAAAGCCTGAGCAAAGTCTTGAAAGAATCGCGAATCCATGGTAGGTATAGGAGGAGGAGGTGGTAGTATTTCATGCTGAACACTAGGTGCCTTAGAATCGGGAGCAGAATGTGTCCCCGCATCTTGTGGGATATAGGATTCATCTGTGCTCCCTTAGCGAGAGTAAGATGAAGTCGTGGCTCCTCGAGTTCTCTTCTGAAGTGTCATATTCACTCCTTCTGTTGGACCCCGAAATTTTTTTTATTACTTTATTAAGCATGATTGAATTCATTTTGAGGTCTTGTTAGATTAATTGTTTGGAATATTGGTATGTCAATGCTAGAAGGAATTATTGTTTGAATTGATGGAATTAAAGCATTAATGTGGTAGAATGCATGAGGGGTAATTTTGGTGGGTCACTTGATCCTTTAAGTTATAAGGCATAAGTGGAAGGGCTTTAGGGTCATTTTGCAAGCATTAAGAGTAGAACTTAGAAGAAGGAGTAAAGCTTTGCCTTGTTTTGAAGGGTGAGTACCATGGAAGAGAGGAAGAAGAAGAGAAAAAGAAAGGAAAGATAGAACCTAGAGATTTTTGAAGAATTTGAAGGATCGAAGCTTCCCCAAGTAAGTATAAGCATTAACTGGATGATTGAATATTGTTTAGTGATCATTAGGAGTGGAAAATGGGGTTGAATATGTGTAGGGTTACTGGTGTACGAAAGTGTTATGGTCTTCTAGGGTTTTTGATTTTTATTGTGTTTTGTTGATGATTTTGAGTTGGAATGAGTTTAGAAATGAAGTAGGAATGATGATTTAGATTTAAGATGAGTTATTTGAGAGATATGGGAAGTATGAAGATGGAAAATGTCAAAAAATCAGTTTTTGGGGGAGGTTCTAGTCTCGCACATCGTGGCGCACGCGGGCGTCCACGTCACGAGGTGCGCTCGATGAAGTGCGCGCATGCGCCCACGACGCAGCGAGTAAGAGCGTCCTCGTCGCGGCGAGCTCCCGAGTTTCACCGCGGCGAGTCAACTTTCTTGATAGGCATCCTTCGGTATTTTGGGCATAACTTTTGATATAAATGTCCAAATGAGGTGATTTTTAATTCGTTGTAAACTAGAGATATAGAGGTACAAGTTTTATGAAGTAAGGAAGTTGTGAATCAGTCTCTAAAGATCTCAAATTTTGGATGGAGGTTGAGTATAGATTATAGTGTTAGCACTTTCAATTGTCAAAGCTTTATGAATTTTCCTTTGAATGTTGTTTGAATGAGAACTTGGTTTGTTATAGGAAACTAAGCAAACCTTACCCAAGAGCAAGAAGAAAGGCAATCTTGAGCTTGGATTTCAAGCGGAATTAGGTGGGTAATGTATTTATAGTTATTGTGTGATTGGGCAATTTCTTGCCTATGTGTGAATATATGCTTTATGTTATGCATTGTGAGATGCATGAAATTTTGATTGATTATGTGGTTAATTGTTTGAGAAGGATTTGTTATAAGATTTTTAATGATTCTGATTTCGTATACCTTAAAAGAAGCATGAGACTTGATATAAGTAAATTATGATTTTGATCATGTTATGCCTCGATTTCGGTCATGCCATTCTGTATAAATGAAAAGCATGAAAGCATATCATCTGATAAAATGATTTTGAGCATAATTATGTTCTTTTGTTTGGGCAAGAGTGGAATCATTCTATTCGTCACGTGCACGATGACAAGAGCCTTCTCCCGGCTGCCCGCTTGTGACATATGAGCTCCGAAATGGACTCATTCTGTTCATAGGATAAACTTCGGTTTCCTCATTCTGTTTTATGGAACCCTCGAGTCGTATGATGTGCATTACATAATTGAACTGTGCATTATCAAGCATATTAAGTGTTATATGTTATGAAATGTTTTGTGAGTTGAAATAAATGTGATGAATGTGTAAATTACTTGAATATAGTGTGAGTGCTAGAATTGTTGGATATATATACATACATATGCTTGAAATTGTGCTGGTTACCGATGGCTATAAATATATTAGCCACTGAGCTGTGTAGCTCAACCATTATTTTTCCTTCCTCAGGTGCGACTCAAGACGACAGTTGACCCTTGCAAGGCATCAAAAAACTCCGCAATAGTTAGAGATCTTTGTACTAAGTTAGTGACTATTTTGGTTAGCTCTTCAAGTATATCAACATTGAGCATCCCTATGTATTTTGTTTTAAGCTTTGATATGTATGGTGTCATGTTAGCAAAGTTTGTACAATCTCTTGGAAATTGTAATGACATAAAGAATTGAAGTTCCTTTTGTATATGAGTGTGTTTAACTTTTAGTTAGAATAAATGTGCATGTGTTACTATGGAATGTGCAAATGTTGGGAGCCAGGTTTCAGAAATTGGGAGCTTGTCACGGCGAGCCAGTCATTCGCCATGGCGCTTCCCTTGGGAGTTCGTCGCGGCATGGATGCTGGTCTTTCGCCGCGGCGTGTCCCATGAGAGCTCGCCGCGGCGAAGCCAAGGTTCGGCCGCGGTGAATCCTCTCCTACTCGTCGCGGCGAACCCGCCTTTTTCTTTACTGCTGATCCTGTAAATTTGAATGTTTTCAACCTCTTTCCCCCGTGCGATCCTTACTCGACCACCCCGAGCAGTTGCCTCGGGATAGGAAACGAGACCCGGGCCCAACATGTTTGGTATCAAAGCTTAGGCTTTTTATCCCCGACTTAGCATGCATAATAGTATGAATTGCTTTGATATATGATTATTTGTTGCATTGTCAATATATTGATTGCATTAAGTGACATGCACCTTATGCATACATGTAAGAATTAAGATTGACATATAGCTAATCCTTAGTGTTTATATTTGAAAGAGTAAGTTGCCACCTCGTAGAAGGACACGGGGAGTTCTGCAAGGATCAGTTGCACCTGACTCTCCGACAAGAGAGGAGAGTACTGATGAGTCGGTAGCCCCGGGAAATGCTGAGGCTTCTGTAGGGCAAGGTAGTGAGCCCATTCAATCGCAGACACAGGAGTCGCCAGTTCTGCAGGAGCAAGTGCCTCCGTTGGATCCGAGGATGTTCCAAGCCTTCACTCAAGCATTTGTCCGAGCTATGGGTCAGATGCCACAGCCTTCTGCTTCGGCCCCAGCTAAGAAGGGAAAACGGTTTGATAAGTTGAGAAAGTATGGGGCAGTCGACTTCTATAGGACAACAGATCCAGAAGAAGTCGAGACTTGGTTGAGAAAGACTGAGAGTATATTAGATCAGATGGAGTGTGAGGATGATGAGAGGGTTGTGTATGCTGCAAGCTTGCTTCAGGGAGATGCTCTACTTTGGTGGGAGAGGGTGCCAGAGAGCTAGATGAGACCGGTAGGGTTGGTATGGAAGGACTTCTTAGCTGCTTATAAGAAGAAGTACTTGTATGAGGTGTATATTCAGCAAAAGCAGAGGAAGTTTCTGAGTCTCACCCAGAGGGAGATGACAGTGAGCGAATATGAGCGCCAGTTTACACAGCTATCCCAGTATGCAGCTGAGATGATGATGAGTGAGGCGGCTAAGTGCCGTAGGTTTGAATCGGGTTTACATCTAGCTATCAGAGAGAAGGTAGTGGTGCAGAATTTTTGTGATTTTCAACAACTGGTTGAAGCGGAACTGAGGGTTGAAAACATAGAGAATATAAAGAGTGCCATGAATAAGAAGAGAAAGGGGAGAGAACAGTTCAAGAGGGGAGGTGGTACTCCTATGCCCGAAAGGAGTTCCAGGACCTTCCTTGGGCAATCTGAGGAGCGGAGCAATGGAGCCAGCAAGTCCAAATCTATGAGGACTCCCACTTTTCCTCATCAAGCCTCTACAGCGGGAGGCAACAGAAAGTGAGAGGGAAATGCATCATCCATTCCTAAATGTGATCACTGCGGGAAACTCCATAGAGGAGAATGTTATAGATTGACAGGAGCTTGCTTCAACTGTGGGAAAAAGGGGCATATGGCTAGAGAGTGCCCTTAGCATGCAAAACAGGAGAGAAGTCAGATGCAAGTTTCCAAGAGATCTGAAACTGTGGGGCACAAGACTGCAACGGAAGTGGGCAGTTCTGATGCAGCTAAGAGGGTGAATCCTCAAGGGAGACCAAGAGGACAGGCACCAGATCGGGTGTTTACAATGACACGGGAGGATGCAGAAACTGCTCCAGAAGTTGTTACTGGTATGGTTAAATTATTTGATGCTGATATTGTTGTTTTGATTGATCCGGGGTCCATCCACTCTTTTGTTTCATCGAGTTGATCTATGTATGGTAGAGATTGGAGCCCATTGGATACTTTGCTGATGGTGAGTACTCCAATCGGCCAGTATATCATCATCAGTCAAGTGTATAGAGAGTGTGAGATATGTATTGGTGGGGAAATCCTAGTGGTGGACTTAATGCCATTGAAAATGGGAGGATTGGATGTGATTTTGGGTATGGACACCTTAGAGAAGTACAATGCCCGTCTGGATTGTAAACAGAAGACAGTAGAGTTTGAATTGGACAACGGCAGAAGAGTGGTATTTACAGGGGACAGAAAAACAAGTCCGCCTAGAATTGTTTCAGCTCTGACAGCAGAGAAGATGATGAGGAAAGGATGTGAGGCATTTCTGGCCTATGTGGTAGACACAAGGGCAGATAGAGGGAAGCTAGACTATATTCCAGTAGTCACGGAATTCTCGGATGTCTTTCCTAAGGAATTACCAGGACTACTGCCACCTAGAGAAATTGAGTTTCCCATTGAGCTTCTTTCAGGTACTGCACCGATCTCGATTCCGCCTTACCAAATGGCTCCGGCGGAATTGAAGGAGCTTAAGGAGCAATTGGAAGAGTTGTTGGAGAAAGGGTACATAAGGCTGAGGTCTTCACCTTAGGGAGCTCCGGTCTTTTTTGTGAAGAAGAAAGATGGATCGTTGAGGATGTGTGTGGATTATAGGAAGCTTAATTAGGTCACTGTCAAGAACAGGTATCCACTTCCACGTATAGATGATTTGTTTGATCAATTGCAAGGGGAAAAAGTCTTCTCCAAGATAGACTTGAGATCAGGTTACCATCAGTTGAGGATAAAGGAGTCTGATGTGCCAAAGACTGCTTTCAGAACACGGTATGGGCATTTTGAGTTTTTAGTTATGCCCTTCGGATTGACAAATGCCCCTGCAGCCTTTATGGACTTGATGAATCGAGTCTTTAAGTCTTTCTTGGACCAATTTATCATCGTCTTTATTGATGATATCTTGGTTTATTTCAAGAGTGATAAGGAGCATGAAGAGAATTTGAGGATTGCCTTGGAGACATTGAGGAAAAATGAAT
Organism: Erythroxylum hondense; assembly: GCA_029829435.1. Classification (NCBI taxonomy): domain Eukaryota; kingdom Viridiplantae; phylum Streptophyta; class Magnoliopsida; order Malpighiales; family Erythroxylaceae; genus Erythroxylum; species Erythroxylum hondense. The sequence continues at coordinate 4,908 of JANKYF010114771.1, read as the reverse complement.
TGTATGCAAAATTTGACAAATGCGAATTTTGGCGAAGGGAAGTAGCATTTCTTGGACATGTAATCTCAGAACAAGGAGTGCATGTGGATCCAAGGAAAATAAAAGCCGTGGTGAAATGGGAAGCACCTAAGAACATTGCAGAAGTAAGGAGTTTCTTGGGTCTAGCTGGATACTATCCGAGGTTTATGGAGGGCTTTTCCATAATAGCAGCTCCACTTACCAAATTAACAAGAAAGTGTCAGAAGTTTGTGTGGACAGAGGAGTGTTAAGGCAGCTTTGATGAATTGAAGAATAGGCTCACAACTGCACTGATCTTGACTTTACCTTCAGGTAGCAATGGGTATACAACGTACAGTGATGCCTCGAGGAAAGGATTGGGTTGTGTATTGATGTAAGGAGATAGAATCATTGCTTATGCTTCTAGGCGGTTAAAGCCTTATGAGATGAATTATCCTACGCACGATTTGGAATTAGCTTCCATAGTCTTTGCATTGAAAATATGGAGACACTACTTATATGGAGTCACTACCCAGGTGTTTACGGATCACAAAAGTCTCAAGTATCTGATGAGCCAGAAAGAGTTGAATTTGAGACAGAGAAGATGGTTGGAATTGCTGAAAGATTATGACTTGATGATAGACTACCATCTGGGGAAAGCTAATGTAATAGCGGATGCACTAAGTAGAAAATCGACCATGGTACATGTGAAGACAGTGTATGTTCCTTTGTTGGAGGAATTCGCCAAACTTCGGGTTACTATGAGGCAAGATGAATCTGGGAGCTTATTGGCTAACTTTAGGGTAAGGCCAGTGTTAAATAAGAAGATTAAAGAATTGCAGGAACAGGATGAGTATTTGAGCAGGCTCTGAGAAGAGATTAAAAAGGGTAAATCTTCGGAAGTTGAGATAAAAGAAGATGGATTGATGGTGGTAGGAAACATATTGTGTGTCCCGGATTCATTAGAGTTGAAAGATGAGATATTTGATGAAGCGCACAATGATCCCTATGCAATGCACCCGGGGAGTACGAGAATGTATAGAGATTTGATAGAACACTTTTGGTGGAAAGGGATGAAGAAGAATATTGCAGAGTATGTTAGTAGATGGTTAGTCTGTCAGCAAGTCAAGGCTGAACACCAGGAACCTTCAGGCAAGCTCAAGCCTTTGTTTATTTCGGAATGGAAGTGGGAAAAGATCACGATGGATTTCCTGTTGGGGTTGCCCAGAACCCACAGGAAACACGATGCAGTTTGGGTGACTGTGGATAGGCTAACCAAGTCAGCCCATTTCTTGCCAATTAAGTAGATAGATTCCTTGAATGCTTTGGCCAAGAAATGCATAGATGAGGTAGTCAGGCTTCATGGGATTCTGATTTCTATAGTTTCTGATAGAGATCCGAGGTTCACCTCCAGGTTTTGGGAAAGCTTACAGGAGGCTTTGGGAACTAAGTTGCACTTTAGTACAGCTTTCCATCCACAGACTGATGGACAATCAGAGAGGACAATACAGACTTTGGAGGCAATGTTGAGAGCTTGTGTTATAGATTTCAAAGGCTCATGGGATGATCATTTGCCTTCAATAAAATTTGCTTACAACAATTCCTATCATTCGGGAATTCAGATGGCACCTTATGAAGCTTTATATGGTAGGAGGTGTAGAACTTCTATTTGTTGGGATGAGGAAGGTGAGAGGAGGCTTTTAGGGCCTGAGTTGGTGCAAGTCACAATCGATAAGATTAAATTGGTGAAACAGATGATTAAAGCAGCTCAAGACAGAATGAAGAGTTATGCGGATGCATATAGAAAAGAGATGGAATTTGAAGTTGGAGACAAGGTGTTTCTTAGAGCTTCTCCATGGAAAGAGGTTTTGAGGTTTGATAAGAAAGGCAAGCTTAGTCCGAGATATATAGGCCCTTATGAGATCATTGAGAAGATCGAGCCTTTAGCCTATAAGTTAGCTTTTCCACCGAAATTGTCTAATATTCACAATGTCTTTCATGTATCAATGTTGAGAAGCTATCGATCCGATCCTTCGTACATAGTTCAACCATCAGATGTTCAGTTGAGGGAGGATTTGACCTATGAAGAGCAACCAGTGAAGATTTTGGACTCGAAGGAAAAAGTTTTGAGAAACAAAGTTATGAAGCTGGTTAAAGTCTTATGGAATAACCATTCGACGGAGGAGGCTACATGGGAGCCTTTGGAAGCCATGAAGGAGAAGTATCCACAACTCTTCAATGACTCAGGTAATAATTTCGATGACGAAATTCTTTTAAGAGGGGGAGAAATGTTGAGCCCCAAATTTTTTTTATTATTCATTAAACATGATTTGGATAAATTTGTGGTTTTGTTAGATAAATTATGTTATTTGGAGTTTAATTATTATGCCAAAGTTGGAATTAAATTAGTGTATGATTAAGGTATTAAATTATGACCTAAGATAAGTAGACTTTGGATTAAATGAAAGAAGGGTAGAATTGGAAAGTCACTTAAGTCTAAAGGTTATAAGGCTTATGTTGGAGGGCAAAAGGGACATTTGGTGATGTTTATAGTGTAAAAATTAGAAGAAGAGAATTGTTGACTTGTTAAGAAGGAGAGGAGCATCGTGGGTGAGAAGAAAAGAAGAAGAGGAGAAGATCAAGCTAGGGCTTTGGAGATTTTGAAGAATTGGGAGCTTAATCAAGTAAGTTAAGCTTTAAATTCTATAAAGTTGAATGTGTGTGGGGAGTTGTTAATGAATGGTGTTTAGAAATATTTTGATCTTTTAGGGTTATGATCAAAGATAGATTTTGATGTATTTGTTAAGGATATTGTGTTGAAATGAGCTTGGAAATGAAGTAGAAAAGTTTGTGTTAATATGGGTTATATATGAAAGCGGGGAAGTGAAAGGATGGAAAAACTAGCAAAAAAGGGCTTCAGTGTAGGTTTCTGGCTGTCTTCGCCGCGGCGAAAAATTCTGTCTTCACCACGGCGCAAATTTCTATCTTCGTTGCGGCGAACTTTCCAACACATAATGTGCTTAGGTATTTTGAGTATAACTTTTTATGTAGATGTCCAAATGAAGTAATTTTTGATTTGGAGTAAACAAGAGAAATAGGGCTACACGTTTTATGAAGAAATGAAGTTTAAATTACGTCTCTAAAGATATCAAATTTTGGGAAGGAAGTTGAGAGTAGAATATTGTTTCAGTATAAGAGTAGTCCGAAAATATTTGGAGTATAAATTTCAGATTATTGAACTAAATCAAATGATTTTGGTGTCATTAGAAACTTAAAACAATGAAGAACATTTCTCTAGAAGGAAGTGTAACTAAATTTATTCATTCACCTTATCATAATGATCAAGGAAAAGTTAACCCAAAAGTAGGGATTTGAAAGAGTTATGGCTCAATTTTAGCATTTTGATTATTGAAGCTTTATGAATTTCCTTTAAATGTTGATTGAATAAGAACTTAGTTTGTTATAGGAAACCAAGCAAGCCCTATCCGAAACAAAGAGGAAAGACAACATTGAACTTGGATTGTCAAGCGATATTAGGTGGGTAATCTGTTATAGTTATTGTGTGATTGGGCAAATTATTGCCTATGTGTGTGTATGTGTAACTTACTTGATAGTGAATTATGTCATTGTTGGAAATGCAATGTGATTTATGAATTTTGATCAAGTTATGCCATTGAAACATGTCGTGGCATTTTGTATGAATAAAAAGATAGAAAAGCATAAAAGTATGAGCATATGATAAAACAAGTATGTGCTTCTGTTTGGGTGAGAGTGGAACTATTTTGTTTGTCACGTGCACGTCGACAAAAGCCTTCTCCCGGCTGCCCGCTTGTGGCATATGAGCTCCAAACATGGACTCATTCTTTTCAGGGTGCAAACTTCGGTTTCTCCCTTATGTTTCCATGGAACCCTCGAGCCATTTGTTTGTGCATTGCATCTTTGAATTGTCAAGTATGATGCATTTAAATGTTATGTGTTATGCATTAACGTGTTTAATTGAGTCTTGAAACTTATTGGTCAATGATCATATTGCTAGAATAGATTTGAGAATACTTGAATTGCTAAGTATATATACATATATATGCTTGAATTTGTGCTAGTTACTGATGGCTATAAATATATTAGCCACTGAGCTATGTAGCTTACCCCACTTTTCCCTCCTCAGGTGCAGAACAAGACGACAGTTGATCCTTGCAAGGCATCGAAAACTCCAACATAATTAGAGACTTTTGTACCAAGTTGGTGACTATTTTGAATAGCCTTATAGGCATACAAACATTGAGCATCATTTTGTGTTTGTATTAAGCTTAGAAATGTAGGATGTTATGTAAGTAAAGTTTGTTTAAACTCTGTGGTATTGTAATGACATGAAGAATTGAAGTTTTCTTTGTATATGGGCAAGTTTAGCTTATGGTTAGAATTGAATGTATGTGTTTTCTTAAAAATGTTTGTGAAATTTCATATTCTTAGTATTTCGCCGCAGCGAACCCTTCTGAAGGCGTCTTCGCCGCGGCGAAGAACCACTCTCACCGCAACGAACCTTTCTGATGGCGTCTTTCCCGCGGCGAGGAATGAATTTCACCGCGGTGAACTTACCTTTGCTGCCACACTGAGAATTGCTTTAAATGAAAATGTTTTCCACCTATGTCACGCGACTGTCCCGAATGTTCGTCTTGGAATTCATTTCAATACCCAGGTCAATTATCTTCTGGTATCCGAATCGATCGTTGGGCTCCAGAAACGGGGTCCAATATCTTGTGGTATCAGAGCTTAGGTTTTTCCTAGGTTTAGAATGCATAGTAGGATAAATTATTATGCCATGTGATTAATTGTTGTACTGTGACTTGATTGATTGCATTAAGTTGTTGGACCAATGGTGGTTGACAAATTAAATACCTTTATGTGTTGATA
>JANKYF010113482.1:0-14544 GCA_029829435.1 Erythroxylum hondense | reverse complement strand
AATAAAGAGGGAAACAAATGCTTGAGATATCCAAAAGAAGGATGACCTAATCTATTATGCCAAAGCCAAATACTAAGCTTATTCTGATCAATTTTATTTTTGCTAGCAAATAGAACAACCGAAGTAGATGAACCAGGAGCGTCATCAAGGTAGTATAATCCATCCTTTTGCCTACCACTGCCAATCGTCTCCAAATTTGTGTTGTTCTGAAATAGACATTTTGAAGAAGAGAATGAGGCCGTACAGTTTAATGATTTTGTAATTTGGCTAACAGATAGAAGGTTACAATTCAAGGTAGGAACATAAAGTACATTTTCAAGGATAAAGGAACTAGAAATTGGAATATTACCAATGCCTTCTACCTTAGAAGTTTCACCATCAGCAGTAATGATAACTGTTTTTTCAACAGAGGCAGAGAAATTAACAAACTTATCTCTATCACAAGAAACATGGTCAGATGCACCGGTGTCTACAATCCAGTCTGTATTACTAAGAACAGCATAGGAAATTTCAAACTTAGATATACCTAATCTTGCTGCAAAGCTAGTAGCAACTTTCTCAATATCCCTTTTATCATCGTTCTTCACAGAGTCATTCTTTCCCTCGATCTTCATTCTGGCTTTGGGATGCCAATAAGGGAATCCATGTAACCTGAAACACTTCTCAACAACATGATTATTAGCATGATAGTGTGTACAATATCGTTGTCCTTTATCTTTCTTATGCATCATCTTCTTCGCAACTAAAGCCATTCCTTCTGCAGATCCACCACCCATCATAGCCTCCTACCTATTTGCCTCAGAGCAAACAATTGCATATGAACTATGTAGACTAGGAGGAGGGGTAGTGGAAAGAAGTCGTCCCCTTACTCCATCCAGTCCTGCATCAAGACTAGCCAGAAACATATAAACACGTTGAGCATTTACCATTTTATTGTAAACCTCAATATCATCAACACATTGCATCTGGCACATCTGAATGGCATCTGATTCTTGCCATAAGCGTTGCAGCTTTCCAAAATACGCAATAACAGAACCTCCGTTTTGGCGCAAACCGATGATTTCACAATGGAGCTTATAAGCTCCAGAGGCGTCTTCGTTGACGGAATAAGTCTCCTTCACTACCTCCCAAATGTCTTTCGCTAGGCAAACGCAGGAATAAAGCTCTCGTTTCCTTAGTCATTGAATCTAACAACCATGACTTTACGAGGCAATTTTCGTCCTCCCAAGTCTCATACGCCTCAGAACTTTTATCAGTTGGTACAGATTTCACACCAGAAACGTATCCCCACCTCTTGCGTCCACGCAATTTGTTTCGTGCGTTGATGGACCATTAGGTGTAATTGGACCCATCTAGTTTCTCAGGAGTTAGGGCAAAACCGAGTTCATTCATGAAAGATGAAGACCCAGTAGTAACAGCAGATGTCGATTCATTCTCAGTGGAAGGCAGAACAGGATGGGTGTTCGACATAGTAGCAGATTTTGGACTTTAGGGTTTGTTGCAATCTAAACAAAACAATTAAATTTTATCTAAACCAATTAGAGGCAAGTGCACCCCGTCGACAAGTAATATAAAACAGTAAGAACCGGATATCGTACCCAAGGGAAAATTTTCCAACACGGAAGACAATTAAATTAAACGATGAAAAATTACTCAGACGATCTAAAATTGATTGATTTGAAAATAAAATAAAATAAAGTAAGCAAATTAAGAAAATATGAAAAATGCAAGGTATGAATTTAAAACGACTAGATTTAATCAAATGACAAAAATCGGTTAAGGTATTAGATTTCAATTGGATTAGACACTAAAAATAAAATTGTAACGGTAGATTGATTTAGGAAATACTTCACTTAAGCAAGTCAAACCCAATGTTCATGATGTTCCCTTCTCTTCTAGATCCGAGTCACTACTTGATCCATAGATAATTCAGAATAAAAGGCGTTAAATACAAGAAGCCTAAAATCAATTTCGTTAATTCTAGGTATCCTCACACAAGATCTCAAGGTTGGTCTACACTTTACTCTCAAGTATGTCACTTGATTAATTTTTTGACAAATTAAATCTCATTGTTTGTGGCATTTAATCTCATCTAAGGTCTTAATCTAGGTGATCAAGCTAAATTAAGACTAAATATGCATTTAATCAAGCGAAAATCAATACCACAAAAATTATCCAAATCCAATATCAATCTTAACCTTAAACTGAAAAGAAAAACTTACTCACACATATTAATCAATGTAACGTAAATCATGGTCTTAAAATATGTCTGCATTGATTAAATTACACAATAAATACGAAATAATAATTAAAACAAATTAAAACACCCCCTTTTTGCAGCTGACGCAAAAATAAACTTGTTGTTTGTCATGCACTAGCTAACCACGTAGGAGTCACCACCAGCTCACTTTAATTATTTTTCTTCACCAGCTGAGTCACGCCCCTTTTTTTCTCCAACCAGCAGCTGCCAACATCTTGAGAGGTGATCCACGTGAGTGATTAGTGTTGCCTCAAAGCTCTCCACAGCTGTCAAGTACTAACGTGGTACCCAGCAGCAATCTTGTCTTTCCTCCACTTCACCTGCAACTTTCTTCACCAGCTCTTTTCTTTGTTGCTTGCCACCTCATGCGTTCATATAAGTGGAGAGTATGAGTATATGTTGTTTCTTCTTCTAACGTGAGTCTCCACCAATAGCTGGTGCATGAGTTTGTCTCCACCAATAGCTCCTTTATTTCCTTGTGTTTTTCTCTCCACCTAGCTACTTCGGTATTCTCCAACTTCCACTAGCTTTAATGTCTTCCTCTCCACCAATAGCAACGTTATCTCTTCTAACCAGCAGCTGCAACGTTTTTTCCAATTTCCAGCTACTAACGTGCTCTCCAAGCCACCTTGCATCCACCAGCTACTTCATCAACGTGAATGGAGAGTGTGTTCAAGTGGGCTTGTGCATTTTTTCCCCCTTGGAACTACTTCATCGTCTCCTTTTAATTTTTTTCCCCCGCCAACGTTTTTGATGTTGCTCTTCCTATTCAATATCCATGCCCCTCTTTCATGCCTAAATTCACGCATATAAACATGATTTTTTTCTCCTTTTGCTGCTAGCTTTCTACATGAGTTTAAGACATTTTTTTCCACCTTTTGTCTTCTATCCACGCACATGGAGCCTCCTCTTCTTCGTTTTATTGCTTGAATAATTTCAGCCCATCTAAATCACGCCTAACATCCTATTTTCAACTCTCATTCACGCCTAACATCAACATCGCCAGCTTCTTCATTCCTTTGTCTCTTATGTATTGAGAGTCCACCATCTCATGCTCTCCTTGATTTGTTGCCGCCACTGCCTTGTTTCCACTCCATCTGTTAAACCATTTTGTCTCATTCAAACTCACGTCCCTCACTTTCCTGCGCCTCCATTGCTTCCTTGGTTTCTTATTTCCTCTCTTCAACATTTTCAGCTCATGCCTAAGCCACCAAAACTGACGAAAATTACCTTCTTTTTACTGTAGCTGAGGTTTCCATTATTTGTTTATAGTTTGGTCCACCTTTCTCAAATAAACTCCATCTCCCTTGATCCACTCTTGATTCATATTTTTAAGCCTCTCCTTTACGCACAAGCTCTCATTTTCCTTGGGCAAAAATGTAGTAGCTCTCATTTTAAAGCTTTCCTTGCTTTAGGCTTTTAAAAATTCCAAATCTAATATATGCCTAAAATTCAAACAAATAACATTTAATTAGTGCAATGTAAACATTAAATGGACAAGAATTAAGCAAATTATGTATCAAAAATTAATATAAAAATGTCCATTAACACTTACCAAGCATGGCAATATTATTATCTCTAGCCATTCGAAGGCCTAAGCCTCCTATGTTCTTAGGGCTACAAACCGATTCCCAATTAAGAAGATGAATCCCCTTGCTGTTTCTTGAGGAACTCCACAGGAAGGATCTGCAAATCTTATCAATAGAATGGCAGACACCAGAAGGCATCCAACATGTCTGCATCAAGTAAAGAGGGATGGTGGAGAGAGTGGATTGAACCAGAGTCTGCCTAGCAGCTTTGTTAAGCAACTTGGCCTTCCATCCTTGAAGATGACCAATTTTATCAATAACATGTTGAAAATCACGATTTCTTTACTACCATGAAAAGAACTCCAAGATACGTCCCCAAATCCATGGTGAATTTAATATTAAACTGCCAACGAAGTGATTCCTTATACTTGAGAGGGACGCCAAGTGATAAGAACATCCTCGACTTCTGAGTATTAATGATCATACCACAATATGAACAAAACTGTTGCATAGTGGTTAGAACAACCCTACAGTCGCTTATGGTAGCATAAGAAAATAACAGAACATCGTCAGCGAAAAATAAAGCGAAAAATAAGTGAGATATAGAAGGTCTTATTCTTAAAATCTGAATAGGCCTCCATTCATCAGACATCACTTTCCTGGATATAAGCAAGCACAACTTTTCCATAGAAAGCACAAATAAGTAAGGGGAGAGTAGGTTTCCCTGACGCAAACCTCGTTTAGGGGAAAAGGCCGGTAAGTGAGAACCATTCCAAATTATAGATAAGTTTGAGTTTGCAACACACGACATAATAAATGAAACATAAAGCGGAGGAAAGCCAAAATCAATTAGAGTTCGTGGAAGGAATCTCCAATCCACTATTTCATAAGCTTTGGCTATGTCAATCTTCATAGCAATATAGCCCGCTTTCCTTTTGGTTCTACGAATGGCATGCACCACCTCTTTAGCGAGTATAATATGCTCCACTGTTGTTCTCCCAGGAACAAAAGCACCTTGCGTTGAACTAACAAGGTGTTCCAAAAGTGGTATAATTCTTTAAACAAGAACTTTAGTGAGAATTTTGTAGCTGACATTGCACAAACTGATAGGCTTGAATTGATTCATAGAGGTGGTATGGTTCTCCTTGGGGATGAGAACCGCCAAAATTTCAGCAACTTCCATTGGGCAGGAACCAGTAATAAAGGCATGATTCACATCCCCAACAACATGCCAAAACTTCTTATAGAAAACTAGTTGGAAACCATCTGGGCCAGGTTCTTTAAAAGGCGCTAATAGATTATAAGTATTGTCCTCCGATAGTTTCGGGTGTGTAGAAATCTGAGGAAAAGGCATTGTAATATCATCAGTAGAACAAAATAAATTTTGAAAAAATTTAATACCTCAACCTGGATAGATGATTAATCCACAAGCCAAGACCCTGCAGAAGTACGCAGACGCTCTATTCTATTTTGTTTATGATGACAAATAGTCATGGCATAAAAGAAACGAGTATTCCTATCACCATGCTGTAACTACTGAACTCTAGATTTCTGATACCAAAAAACCTCTTCTTGCTGTAAAATATCAGTATATTCATTGATTAGTTCCCGTTTCAAGTTACTTAGAAATTCTGAGTGCTGAACAGCAAGGAACCTTTGCACTCCCTCCAGACACGCCAAAATCCTCTTTTTACGCTGAAAAATATTACCAAAAACTTCCTTGTTAAAGTGAAGGGCATCTTCTTTCACCCTATTAAGAGATTCGGACAAGGGAGAGTGATCTCTGTTCCAAGCCTTTTCGACCACAGTGTGAAAATCAGCATGAAAGGTCCAAGCAACTTGAAAATGGAAGGGGCGTGAAGCAACAGACGAGGTGGAACCATTCAATCTTAAAAGAATAGGATTATGATCAGAATGGGATCAAGGCAAGTGATGAAGAGATGCTTCTGGAAAAAAATAACTGCCAATCAGAAGTCCCCAGAGCTCTATCAAGGTAGAAAAAAGTAGAGAAGACATCAATATGTTTTTGTCGATACGTAAAAGGTGTTCCTTTAAACCCAAGATCCATCATGCCACATCGGTCTAGATTCTACTTGAACATATCGACTCTTCTGAGAGAAAACAACTAGCCCTTCTTTTCACTAGGATTAGCATAATCATTGAAGTCCCCAATGAGAAGCCAGGGACGATCAATAATCTTATGAAGACGTTGCATCTCCTTCGAGAAAATCACTCTCCCAGAGGCTTGAGGACTAGCATACACAGCCATATAGTGTTCTTGCCATCCGACACAAGGAAGTGGATAAACTGGCTACAAGAGACCAAGAGTTGTAGATGAAGTGACACATCTGTCCACATACACCAGATGCCTCATGAGAAGCCAATAGAATCCATAAGAACAATATTCAAAGCAAACTTTTTATTTGTCGCTCCGTGGCGGTTCCAAGCTAAAATATTTGGATTATTATCATTAATTTTTTTCCTTCATAAGACAAAGACTTGTCAATTTAGACAATAGTACTAGGTATCATATCCACATCCACTCCATTGCTAGTAGGGGCATTATCCATACCATCTTCATCCATGGACACGGAGGAACCAGGGATAAAGTTATTAGGAGGTTGCTGAACATTGGGTCCAGGATCAGGGGGGTCGGAGTGGTGAAGGCCATGAAGCTACTGTAGGTTGGAATTATCATGGATAACTGTAGTAGAGGCCATAAGGCCATAAGGCAAAGGGGTATTTTGAAAAGCCTAACGAAATTGGGAGGCCACATTTTGTACTAAGTTCTCGTATGGAGAACGATGGTTAGGAGAAACTAGTGGTGAAGTTTGGATGATGTTGGGAGAGAACCAGCAATGATTTGTCCATTGTGTGCCTCAGTGTCGGGCTGTGAAGGGTGACTTGCTCCAGGTTGGCCATCCAAAGTATTCGTCTCATGAGTTGTTTCAGTAGAGCCCTTGCTATTTTTACTATTAGCCTTTTTTTGAGTGTTCGGCTAGGCTTTTTAACCTCACTTGTGGATCCAACTTCAAAAGTGAATGTTTGCTGGTTCGCCTTGTCATGGCCCAAATCAGTAGAGGCCTGCATAGCGTCTGTTGTAGATTCCTCGCCATTGAAAAGAGAATATTGATTATTAATAGGTCGTGGGATTTTACGAGCTGAATCTCCCTAGTTTGATCTGCTTGATCTTTGAGATTTTCCACCACCATCCCGGAGCCAAATCTGGGTAAGTAACCCTGGTCACTGTCACTAATATTGTGTCCTACATCTTGGCAATGACCTGTCCTCACCATGGTTGTTGCTGGGAAGGTATCAACTTTAGTCTGATCAGCATCCTCCGTAGTAGGACATGTGTTATCCTTGTGCCCATACAGTCCACATCTAAAGCAAATTGTATGGAGCCCTTCATATTCAACGTGATGTGATCTTCCATCAATCTCCAGTTGTCCTATAAGAGGTTTATCGAAGTCAACCTCGATGCATACCCTCGTAAAACGACTACGATTTGCAAGAGTAATGTTCCTATCAACTTTGATCGGATGTCCAATTCCAGACGCTAGCGCCATCAATAAGTCTTCATCATAGTATTGAACCGATACGTCGAGAAAGCAAGCCCAAACCAATGTGGAGTCTACTGTGGAGTGAACAGCTGAAAAATTAGGGTCCATGGTTGAACAGAGAGATAATGGTCAAAAATTATCCAGGGCCTCTTGCCATTACCTTGTCAAAATCATCACAGATATCAAATTTAACTAAGAAATAATCATGTCGAAGATCAAGTGTTAAAATTTCAAGCGTACAATCACACAATCAAAGTAGTGAAAATAAAGAAAGGACGATACAAAGCTTTAACGAGGTTCGGCCAATGATGCCTACTTCTTCGGGCAAGAGCAGAGAAAGAATTTCAATATAAAAAAAAACGATACAGATAGATCCCTTTTATAACCAAATTTTATTTCCCTTACAGAAACAGGTCCATACTAGGGCTTCGCCCCTGGCTCAAGCCCTTGGCTTCCAACACAGATTTTTGTTTTTATCCAATTTAAGTCGCACCGCGAGCTTATCGGGTCAAGTCGTCATTTGGATCTACCACAAATTCAAGACAAAATAATAATATCAAGGACATCGAATCCACCAACCGATGACCAAATCTGCTCAATCTTAGTGTAGAGTACCGTGAAAGAGATCGATCGACCCAGAAGTTTAACCACGACAGATTGGCACCACGGAATCTCGAGGTTAGCCATATATGTATCGACGGTGAAAATTGGCAAGAGTGTATTACCACTCTTGTAATCCTTTTTCACAATACCCTCTGCTATGAGATCAACTAGGACCCGGTGTTGGGCTTTGTAATCTTGTTTCTTTGCTTGCTCTCGATTGAGTAATTTGGCCTTCCAAGACATCATATTGGTACCAGAGTTTCCAAAGCGCTGGAAAGGAGGGGTCGGATCTGGCGGTTTATCAGGGGACCTATTCTTTTTTGTAGGGTGAGGGTCGGTAGAAGAAAGATGTTCATGGGAGATCATTCTGGAAAGCTTCACGCACACAGATCGGAGCTTTCTTTTTTTGTTGCATTTTTGTTGCTTTGGAAAAGTATACTTGTGTGCTTCTTCTAACAATAACTCATATCCTTGATGGAAGAGTCGAGTCGAGAAATTTATTAAGCTAGTTAATGGAAATTAATGATAATTTATATACAGTTCATGAGATAAACAGAAGCATAGTCCTGCATTTTAATGTAGTTCTCGAATTGTCCACTAATTTAGTAGAGCGTTTAGTTACACTTCCATATGAAACAAAAACCGAGGGAGAGGAAAAGATAAGAAGGCGTAGAAAGAGGAAATATAGTCCTGTATCAGGGTTTTTTATAAATTAAAAATTGAAAAGTTTCATTTATCGAAAATCCTAAAATTAAAGTCATCTCCTTAGGTCTTAAGAAAATACAGTGATAACAATGTTTTGATTAATATGTTATCAAGAGAGTTATCAAGGTTTTAATTAACGTGTTATCAAGAAAGTTATGTAACCAAAAATTTGGATCTATGATCCCAAGATTTGAATTAAAAGAAAAGATGGTCCATCAAAAATTAATAATTGCATCACTTTAATTAAGTAGTAGTTTATGTCCAAAACTGAAACTATGCTCAACAATATAATGGTTTAAGTTACAAAAAAAAAATTCTATTAAAGGGATTGTTGGAGTGCAATATTTGGATTTAAAAATTTTAACTCTATTAACCGAGGAAGAATTGTTTCATCCAAAAAAAATTAAAATTTTACTTTTGTCATGTTTGAAAATGATACCGAAATATGTTCTCTTAAATATTATGGGCATGTTCGTAATACTTAAACATTTCCTATCTTAATATTTGTCTTGCACTCATAAGTTGTTCCTTTTAATACAAATTAAGAACTTGATCATCATAATACCACTAAAGACCCTAAGTAATAGTTTTGGAAGTATGATTCTTGTGTAGATGATCGACTAAGTTCCAAGCATATTGTGGGAAAGATCAACTCTTTAATTCATTCATAATTTTCCAAAGATGAATTGGAGTTTCATCCTCAAAACTGTTATGATTATGTAAAACCTATCTCAACCATAAAAATTTGCAGTCCATTTTGGAATTGCCACACGATTAAAAACAATTATGGTTGACATCTAGTGTAATCAAATGATAAGAGTTGCGAATTCATTGTAAAAACGTCCTCTCAAGTCTGTTATTGGGTAGAAACATGTGTAGTACTCTTGAAGGTATAATTTGTGAAAATCCCGAAGGATATGGTTCACAAAATCTGGTTTTACATCAGTTATTTTAAGCTGTTTCTGTTGGTTACTTAATGCAAAACAACTATGTCAGCAACTGTTAATATTCTAAAAAAATACAAATAGAAAAATTAAATTTACAATGAACAAATTGATAATGAAGATTTAATAATACATTTTGGCACATTTTACGTGACCCTTACTCAGCTTAATTAACTTTGACTTGTGATAAAATAGTTTTACTCAATACTTTATTGAGCCAACTCACTCAACCTTTGACACTATCATTTGTACTCACACACGGTGAAAGTAAATCACTTCCAATAATACTATCATCTCGTGCTAACTTCAACAGATAATTTTACAACGATGATTGATAATAAAGATGATCATAAATCAACTCAAGTGATTGAATCTAAAGTAATATAATAAAAAAACACTTAAGATAAAAAAACATTCCCCTAATTTTGTAGCTTCATCAACTCGAAACTATGGGAACTTGACTAACAAGATTTCTGCTATGAACTTCCAAAATAATCACTGAAACATTTCACGCATGATAGTCAGTAATCCCAAATTTAGATAAAAAAGGGAAAATGATCCACTAAAAAGTAGTAGCATGATGTGAACATCAATTCAATAAAGTAGAACCATGTTTGTCGCCAGTAAGGATTTATATACAAAATTGAAGCAATTCCCATCAATATAATGGTGAAAGTAACCCAAAAACTTATCTGAAAAGTCTCTATATCAATGAAACCATTATCATCATCTGCATCACTTGTTGAAGTCTCCTTTTTCACTGACGATTCTGTTGGAGTACAATTCTTAGGTAGGGGTAATCCACACAGGAAAGGATTTCCTCGATAGCTACTTTCTTCAAAAGTTGCAAATTGTCCAATTCTTTCAGGTGTCTTACCACAAATATTGTTGTAAGCCACACTGAACACTTCTAAAGAATTTAACTCTACTAACTGAGAAGGAAATGCTCCATTCAAGTTATTGTAAGACAAATCCAAACTCTCCACTGCCGTCATATTCGAAAATAATAATGGAATATGCCCTATCAAATTGTTATGAGATAGGTTCAACATCTTCATACCTTCCTTGTTTCCAATTTCAAAAGGGATTGAACATGCCAAATTGTTACTGGAGAGATCTAATCCAATGAAACCAGTGTCATACATTCGTCTTGGGCTGTATTGGTAAGCATGTCCTTTATCTACCAATTCAAGAAATTCAAAAATGGAAAAGAAAGAACCATCCTTAGCAGGAGTTTCAAAAGTATCGTTCTTGAGTGAGAGAGTGTCAAACCTATTATGGGAAAGATCAACGAACTTTAATTCATTCATCATCAACCATAGATAAGCTGGGATCTCACCAACCAAGTTGTTATGATTCAGTAGAACATATTTTAATCGGAACAAATTCTGGATGGATTTTGGTATGACACCAGTTAAATAATTATGACTGAGATCAAGTGTGACCACAGGAGTGTTGTTAACTATATCAGGAAAAGATCCTTCAAGTCTGTTATGGGATAAAGAGATGTGTGAAGCTTGTGGAGGTATGAACATTGTGGGTAGGCTTCCAAAAAGGCTATTATTTGACAAATCCAAGATTGAAAGAGATGGCATATTCCCAATCCACTCTGGTATCTTGCCAGATAAATTATTATGATACAAGTCCAATAATTGTAAGAGAGAACAATTAGACAAGCTATCTGGTATCTTTCCAATAAAATTGTTTTTGCGCAAGTATAAATGGTTTAGCATTGGAAAATACCTTCCAATCTCTGTAGGAATGTGACCATAAAATAGATTGCTGGAAATGTCCAAGTAGCCCAACTTTGGGTGAGGATAAAGTGGCAAATGCAACGTTCCCCAAAGAGAGCAATTGCTCAAATGAAGTCTTCCCAAATTTGTATTGTTATCTAGTAACCAACTTGGAAATCCAACTTCCCTTATTTGAATACCAGTAAGATTAAGAAATCTCAAATCATGTTGATGGTTCAGAAATCTGGGAAATGATGCCCCTCCTTCTCCGTATGTAGAGGACAAACTAAGTTCTTCCAATTGAAACTTAGGAGTCAAATTATTATCAACTCCATCACTTTCTGTGTACACCTTGTTTTCGTGAGCAATCAAAATCTTGAGTTTAGAATGGTTGAGAAATGAAGAGAGTGATACTGAAATTTGAAATTGATTATTCTCAATCTGTAGGTGCTCAATGGATGTGAGACTCTTCAAGGGAGATGCACAGATATTTCCAGTGAAGTTATTAGAAGATAGGTCCAAATATTGAAGAAGTGTCAAATTAGCCAAACAAGGAGGCAAGGTGCCACTAATATTATTGCCTCCTAGATCAAGCCTTCGAAGATTCTTCAATTTGCATAATTCTAAAAATAAATTGGGAGAACATTAGAGAGCAGAGAGAAAAATAATAATTCCTCAAAATTTAACTCATAAAAAAGGTACCTTCAATGCTACTGGTGAGCTTACAACTCCTCATCTTTAAAGATTCAAGTGAAGCGGTACTTGCAATGGACTTGAGGAAGCTATTGCCCACAACACTATAACTCAAATTTAAAAGTTTCAAGTTCTTAAAATGGGGGAAACCTACAAAAACCACACAACAAAAAAGATAATATAGTCAATAATTAATTATTTAAAGATTTTTTTTAAAATAACATGCTTATAAGTCATTCATTATAATTTTAAGAACTCCTTAACATTACATTTTTTGTAACTCTAACTGATAATTTAACTTTTAGTCATCCTTAGTTATTAACAAATTAAAGAAAAACTTACTCATGAATTTGATATAACTTATGGGTAGGACTAATCTAAAGGATTTACCACTTACTTTGAATATTGAGTGTCTCATTATGGATACTCTCAAAGGACAAGAGCCTCAAAGATCGAAGTACTCCAAGCGACAAGAGGAAGTTTTCATCCATGTCAGAACCATCCAAGAACAACTCTTCCAATTTATTTAGATCTGCTAATTACATTGTGTAACAAATTTCAAAGACAAAATAATAATAATAACAACTGTTTAATAATGAATGCATAATAACAAGTAAATGTTTAATTATAAACTTTACCTTGTGGAAATAATAATCCACTAAAATTATTAGATTCCAGATGAAGAGACTTAAGATTTTGGAAAGCTTTTAATGACTGTAGTTCGAAGTTGCTTCCGTTAAAAACGCCGTAGGCAAGCCCAAGGATGCTTATGTTGCTTGAACTTCGGATATCTATCACCAATAATAAACAACATAGAGAACGTATCATTCTCATAAACTTAGCATCAACATGCCAAACATACCGATGGTTTAACTACTGCTGGTACTCCCAATCTTCCTAACACTCTCGAATGTTAGTTTTAACCTACTGGTTGTCCGTTCTCTTAGCATTCTTTGTATTGGGTTTCCTTTGCTGGAAACCAAGTTTACTCTTGTAATTCTCTTGACTTTTTAATATATTTTCTAATTTGTTTAAAAATAAATTGTGAAATATTAAGAATTGGAAATAAAATTAATAAAAATATTCAAATTTTATCTAAATTTATACCTTTAGGAGAAACAAACTTCTTAACATTGTTGCCGCTTAAGTATAATACGTCCAAGTTGGTTATGTTGACCAAATCTAATAAATAACAAAAAAGAAATTAAGTATATATAATAAGTATTATGCATTAAAAATTAAAAGTACTTTGTTAGATGCAATTAATAATATGATAAAACATAAATCAATAGTGTATAAGAGAGAAAAAGATATACCTTTCATATAAATTGATCCACTCAATTTATTAAAATTCAATGATAAATTTTTTAGAGATTGAAACCCGTGAAACATTGGTAAAATATCATTAGTCAAACCATTCTCCCCTAAATAAAGAGCCTCCAAATTGCTCAATCTTTGCAATCTTTCAAAACCTGCAATACTTATATGTTAGAGCTTGCTTAACAAACAAATTAAATTAAATTAAATTAGCAAGATTGGACATCTTGCGAGTTTGACAAATAAATGAGAAGTGGTATTATTTTGTGATATCATATAGCGTTTGTGTGGTATTATAACAGAAATAAGAACTACCTTCATTTTTCACGCAGCAAACGATATTGTTGCCCCTTAAATAAAGACTTCTTAGTTGCTGAAAGGGAAGGAAAACTGAGGCATTAAACTTCCATTCTCCCAAACTCTCATCTCTAAAACGCGAAAGCTGCAACTCATTGACTCGTCCTGTTGTGACGTTGCACTCAACTCCGTCCCATTTACAACAATCGATATTCAACTTCCATGGAAATCGAAATGTACCGTTTGGGTAAGTGAAGGAATGCCGGAGCTGCAAAAGAGCAGCTCTCTCCTCCTCCAAACAACCACGGGAGCTCCTGCACCATTGTAATAGTAATAATAATACTATCATAATAATCACTTCTTTTTGTGACCTTATATGGTATTCCGCTCTCGTCATTTCTGTTAATCGACTAGTGCTCTTGTTGCTTATTGAGCAAATGATAAACTGCCACAAACAATTTATAGCACCATTATGATATAGATGATCAGATAGTGCTGACTTGGTAAGAGCAAAGAATGTTACGAGTGCAGATTCTTCCGTTTCCAAAATTCATCTCCCATTCACAAACGTTACCATGACTTGGTAACTTTTTCTTATGTATAGATGCTCTGACTGACGGTGATTTCTTAAAGTGAACAATAATTCATCCTGTCAATGTCATTGAGCATCATAAATTCAAGTGATGACTTTAGTTTATTGGCTTTGTAAATGATATAGGAAAATTAAATCTATTGGGAGATATCAAAATCTATCTTGTCACTATTTTTTGACATGACAAACGAATGCTCTGTTTTACCTACGCACCAAGACTTTAATTTCTTTTTTAAAAAATAGAAATCAAATCATACAATATATTAAAAATTAATTTTCACAGTATATCTCTCGTTTTGACTTTTTAT
>JANKYF010113089.1:0-14563 GCA_029829435.1 Erythroxylum hondense | reverse complement strand
AAGCTAAATCAAGTAAGTATAAGCATCATTCTTCTTGATTAGATGAATGAAACATGTTTTGATGTTAGTTAAGAGATCAATATGTGTGGGAAGTTGTTGAGAATAGGTAAATGCATATGTTTAGATTTTAGGGTTAATGATCAAAAATAGATTTTGATATTTTTGTAAATGATATTGGTTTGAAATGGAGTTGAAAATGAAGTAGAAAAGATGGGTTTGTGTTGATATGGGTTATATGTGAAAGATGGGATGTAAAAAGGTGAAGAATGTCAAAAAACATGTTCTCAGAACATGTTTATGGAGAAGTTCGCCGCGACGAGCTTCTTTGTTTCGCCCCGGCGAACCCAACTTTCGCCGCGACAAACTCAAATTTCCTACATAGACATATTTTGGTATTTTAGGCATAACTTTTTATGTAGTTATCCAAATAGAGTTATTTTTGATTTGGTGTAAACTAGAGACATAGGGATACAAATTATATGAAGTAATTGAGTTCAAATTCAGTCTCTATGGATTTCAAAATTTGGATGGAAGTGGAGTATGGAATGTTGTTTTAGAATGAGAACATCTTGGAAATGTATTTGGTATAACTTTTAAAGTGCTAAACCAAATTGAATTATTTTGGAGTCATTAGAAACTTAAGACAAGGGGTAATATTTTCTAGAAGAAAATACTATCAAATTCCTTCATTTACTTGATCTTAAATTGGAATTCCTATTGAATAGAATTTTTGGCTAATGTTAAAGAAAATCAAGAAAAGCAAGAGGAGCAAAGGGTGAGGCATCTTTGAGCCAGTTATAAGCAAGGAAATCAAAGTGGTTTCATGTTTAAGATAGAGTTAATAAGCCTTTACTGTTTTCTTTAGATCAAAGAAGTTTCTGATTTACACTGCATCATAAGTGTTGCATCTTGTGCTGTTGCATGATTTGTGAAATCTGAAACATTTTCATTACTAGATTTAAGTGATTTTCTTTTGAAAAGATGCATATATGTGGAATCATGTTTTCAAAATGGTTTTCTAAATACATGCAAAGCATGAAATGCAAGTTTACAAGAAAGTGCCAGTTTGGGCAACACAAGTTTACAAGACATGAATTATACGTGTTATGTGGGTTTGTGGTGGTCCCATAAGTAAAGTCAAGTGCACTTGTCTAAAGGCTTCTCCCGCCTACCCACTAGTGGCATGGAGCTCCCTTACGGACTCCCATAAGTTCACGGCTACACATGACCATTACATGGGATTGCGTAGTACGTTCTATTCATGGCTACATAGGATCCTTAGGGGAAATATGTAGTACGTTCTATTTGGATCCACCCAAACCATTATGATGTGCATATGTGCATAAGATGTCTGATCAAGTTGATGCATTCATGATTTTTCGAATAAATTAAAAAAGTGCATAATTTGTGACTTTGATTTTTGACAAGATCCGAACTTTTGAGAAACTTGTGTTTTCTTTTGAACTTAATGAAAGGAAAAAAAAATTTGGAAAGAAAGAAAACATTTCAAAGGTTTTGCTTATTTTTCATTTATTATAAATTTGTTGCCCACGAGCTTTCAAGCTCACCGCACCTTCTGTCCCATCTTCAGGTAAAGAACATGAGATCGAGTGAAAGAGAGTCAAGGCATTGCCCCAAGTTGCATATTTTTGTATTATAAGCTAGATTTTGTAATCATGAGGCCTTTAATTGCATTTCAAGTATTATTGTTCAAGTAACTTATGTATTTTGGGATGTTGAGACATTGTTGTAATATGGTTTGAAATGTCACTTCAGTTTTGTAAAGAACTCTTATCTTTTGATGTAAATGATTTATGAGTCACGTATCGATGATGTTGAGTAGAAATATGAATTTGTGTAAGGATAAGGTTGAGATGATAAATCTTGATCATGAATTGTTGATACCTAAGTGAGGTGCTATGGGAGAAAGATAGGAATTATAAATAATGAGAATTAGTTGTAAGAAATAAATTAAATGAAAAGAGATTGGAGTGTATGATGAGATAATATTGAATTGTTATGAAATAATGATGTATTAAAGGAAGTGAAGGACAACGTAAATTGAAAGAAAGGTAAGAATGATATAGAAATCATTGGAAATTTTCGGTTTAGGGGATGAATTTTGCCGCGGCGAAGTCAGTCTTTCAAGGTCGCCACTGCGAAGTTATTTTTTGTCGCCAAGGTGAAATTGGTCTTTCAAGGTCGTCGCGGTGAAGGTATATTTTGTCGCCGTGGCAAACTTTTCCTGAAGGGGGTCAGTGGAGTTTGTCTCAGGGAAATTTTGGCGGGTACAATATGATTGAGAACATAATCATAGGAATGGATAGTCGTTTAATGATCAAATCTCAGGATTTTGTTGGATTACGCTCACGTTTGTTTGACGAGCAATAATGCGCACATTTATGGTTTTATGATACAAGAGTAGGACTCCAGAAATGAGGCCCACATGTTATGATATCAAAGCATAAAGATGAATCAAAAATGGTTAAGGATATTTAATTGGAACATGCCTATGTTTATGGTTCAAGGGTTGGACTCTAGAAACCAGGGTCCAACATGTTTGGTATCAGAGTGTCAGATTTAGGATCTTATATGGGCACAAACGTATGAGTTACATGCATGAACAATTGTTAAGAGTTTAAGCTGATGGAAATAGTGAGAAGGATAATGATTTGTCAGAAAGTGAGGAAGTGAAAGTTGTGGATAAATAGAAATGGGAAATAGTATGTGTTTAGATATGATAATTAATGATTCAATGCAATTGTATTGGAGGATGTGTTATTGAATATGAAACCAATAGTGTACTGTAGTGATATATTTTCGAAAGTGATATCGATACGAATGTATTGTCATAGATTGTTTGAGGAATATAGGGATATAAGTATGAACGATGAGAATTGAGTGTGCAAGTAGAATGCAATGAAAACATAACCTTGTGATGATCTTAAGAAGAGGAAATTAGAACCGAAGTGGTTGTTCGATTAATGCGACAAGAGTTATGATCCGCAGTAAGAAGATATTAGTAGACTTGAGATCAGAATTTTATAATGATTCTGCATCAATAATTTTGAATTGATTGAGGATATACATGTGGAAGATGAAATAAATGATAATAGGAAAATGAGACAAAATTGAGGAAATAGAGAAAGGAAAATGAAATAGACATAAATGACTTTACATGAGATGAATGAAAGGA
The DNA here is from genome assembly GCA_029829435.1 of Erythroxylum hondense. Classification (NCBI taxonomy): domain Eukaryota; kingdom Viridiplantae; phylum Streptophyta; class Magnoliopsida; order Malpighiales; family Erythroxylaceae; genus Erythroxylum; species Erythroxylum hondense. Next base: position 11,367 of record JANKYF010113089.1, on the reverse strand, counting down.
TATGTAGTATAGGGAAAGTTAAAAGTGTGTATAAGATGGGATTTTATGCATAAATGAGATTAAGAAAAGGATGAAGAATCAAATGAGAAGATTAGATTCACTCAATATGGTAGCTGAAGCATTATGAAATGATATAACATCTAAAAATGTGAATTTTCGAAAACTGGAATACAATTGGTGTTAGTATGTTTGATGAAGAGAGAAATGTTGTCCAAGATCAATTGAGATCAAAGTGTCATTTGTGTAAGATATAAATTGGTGACTTTTTAGGAATAAATCTGTCGACAAAATGGCATGACTTTGATGATGCACACTTATGCATATGCGACAGTAATTATGTTTATTACTTCATTGAGTTTTGGTAAATAGAACATTATGACATTGTAAGAACGATAGAAATTGGTCTTTTTGAGGTATTAAGAACAGTTAAAACAGTAATGAGGAATATAGTTGATTGATAAAGATTATGGAAACAGGATAGATGATCAAGGTGAGAAACCTTTTTGTGATAGAGAAGTTTTATCGAATCATATCACGTGAGTCGAATGTTCCATTTTGAGGAATGAATGAATATGTGATGATTCAAAAGTAAACCTTAGAGTCATATCCCTAACGGAGACTCAAGCATAAGAGGTAGAATATGCTATTGAAAAAGTATGTATTTTGTTTGGTGTAAAGTATCCAACTATATGAGTGGATTCTTGAATTTGAGGAGGCTTTAATGGCTACTATGAGGAATATATAGGTTCACGTTATGTTCTGAGTAAATATGTTCGGAAGATGCAAATTTGACCTGATGAAGGTGTTACAAGCATAGGAAGTTAAGATTGCAAATAAATTAGAGTGTGTGGAGAAACAAGTATGAATGAGCAGACATTAGAATACATCAATGTGAAATATGAGGAAATCTAAAGAATGGAGGAAGTTAGTCAAGAGAGGTAAGACAATAGGGAAATTGAAAATAACAAGAGAAAATATTACCTCATTGAGGAATCAGTTATTTGAGGAATTATGAGAACTAATCCGGGGCACATGGAGTTTGATAATATTTGTTCGAGTTAACAAATGCCTCGACAATACTATGTTATTGAAGATTAAAGTGATCCAAGGCTCTAAGCAAAGTTTGATGAAATGTTAAGTGTATTCGAAGAGTTGAGAAGAATAGTCTGAATATTTGAGGAAAAACGTGTAAATTGTATGAGTAATGAAAGTACATAAAATTTTGAGGAATTATGACACCGATATTAATTATATCGTCTGGATTTGGAGATTTTGTAGTATACCATGATGTTTGTATAAGAGACCAGGATAAGATCCAACGCAGCAAAATGAGGTGAATTTATATGTATGGAGACAATTGAAACCTCATGGGTTGATTGTTGATACATGAATTGAAACTTGTTGCGATGGTGATTGCTTGAAAGTTGGAGGCATTATATTTTGAAAGTGCATAAAGTACACTGATCATGAAATTTTGAGGTAAATACTGAGTTGAAAGAATTGAATACAATACTGAGACAATGGATAGAGTTATTCGAAGGATTATGATTGCACAAGTGAGTACTATACTGGTAAAGCTAGTGTTGTGATCGGATGCATTGAATAGAGAATTCAATAGTAGTGAAGTATGAATTCAGATATAGAGGTTATCAGATCTAGTTCAATAAAGAGTGTTGAATGGAGTTGAATTTTGGGCAAATTGATTTGTCACTGAAAAGTTAAGATCAGTTTCACATGAACAAAGCTCAAATTAAGGATTCAGAAATTGTGAATCTTACCAAGAAATCGAAAATGAATGCGAATTTCGAGTTCGAATAGGAAGAATGATACTTTGCGAATGAAATAAGAAGTATGTGTAATTGATAAAGATGATAGAGCAAAGAGATTGTTAGAAAGTATAAATAGTAACTTATGATGTTCATCCTAGTAGGAATACGCCAGAACATCATGTAGCGGCTAAGAATGTAGAATTGAGCGACTGAAAGTTTGATTTGCCGATGGTCTTAACTATCGAAGGTATGCTTAAAGTTTATAGATTGGAGTTCATAGGAACATGAGATCAACGTATAGATCTATTTGACTTTAAGCATCACAATTGTTACTTCAGTGATTTCTCTAGAATATTGTATGAGGGGTTAGATGACAGAAAGAGTAGTTCGCTCTTGCATTGGGATGATGAAGGTCAAAAAATAGCTGAAGGCCAGGATTGATTCCAAGGATATTATTGACAAGTGAAATTGATCAGTAGTAGAAGTTGATAAGTGAAAATAAATGAATTGGGTGGATCTACATCAAAGACATGGAATATAGTGAGATAGACATAAAAGTTAAGTGTTTTTGAACACCACATTGATGTGAATTATTAAGCGAAAGATGGATTATTTTTTAGAGTATCACCGTGCCGTGGTGTGCTCAAGTTAGGAAGGAGGATTAACCAAGCCCGACATGAATGGATCTGTATGAAATAATTAGGAGAAATGCTACTGATGAAAGATGCCTTAGGTTCATAAGGTGATAAATGTGAGTATGCTAAGAACATTGATATGATCTGATATTAGTGTCATCGACTTGGAAAGTGAAAATTGTGAGTACTCTGAAATATATTGGGAAAACATATAAGATAGTGTGATATCTGAATAATTCATGGAAGGATTGTTTTGAATTCGTTAACTAGGGTGATTTGAAAGAAATTATTTAAGTAATAAAGTTAAATGGAAAATGGAGGAAGCCTACCTCTACGTATTGATCAGTTAGATAAGAATTTCAAAGGTGAAATTCTTTTAAGAGGGGGAGAAATGTTGGCCCCCAAAATTTTTATTATTTATTAAGCATGAGTTAAGTGAATTATGAGGTGTTGATGGATTAAACCTTGGAGTTAATTATTATGTCAAGGTTAGAAGGATTTTATTGCATGGATTGATGGAATTTAAGTGTTAATGTTATAAGAATGCATGAGAGGCATTTTTGGAAGATTACTTAAGTCTAAGAGTTATAAGGCTTATATTGGAGGGCAAAAGGGGCATTTTATGATTTTTAAGAGTATGAATTAGAAGAAGAAAATTGTGAATGAGAAGAGAAAGAGGGAGAGTGTAGTTGGAGACAAAGGACGTAGAAGAGAAAAAGAGAAAAGCTAGGGTTTTGGAGATCTTGAAGATTTTGAAGCTCCAATAAGTAATTTATGCTTTAAATTTCACGGGTATGGTTGAATGAAAATCAAGTATAGCTTAATATGTGTAGGAAGTTGTTGATGAATGGAGCATGGAAATGTTTTAATCTTTTAGGGTTAATGATTAAAGTTAGATTTTGATGTATTTTTTTATGATATTGTGTTGAAATGATCTTGGAAATGAAGTAGAAGAGTTAGTGAAGGGTTAAGATGGGTTATATTTGAAATATGGGGAGTATATAGATGAAGAAGGTGGAAAAATGTCTTTGGAATGAGTTTCTGGAAAGGTTCACCGCGGTGTTGGCCACGACGAGCTTCTGATTTGGCCGCGGCGAAATCCATTTTTCTGCACAGATATGTTTTGGTATTTAGGGCATAACATTTTATGTAGATGTTGAAATGAAGTGATTTTTGATTTAGTGTAAACTAGAGACATAGGGATACAAGTTTTGTGAAGAAATGAAGTTTAAATTCAGTCTCTAAAAATTTCAAAGTTTGGATGGAAGTTGCGTATGGAATGATTTTTTAGTATAAAAACGACCGGAAAATGATTGGGGCATAACTTTTAAAGTGCTGAACCAAATTGAATGATTATGGAGTTATTAGAAACTTAAGACAATGGGGAAATGTTTCTAGGAGAAATTATTATCAGATTTTGTCATTTACTTAACCATAATGTTCATGGAAAATTGACCCAATTGTTTGGACTTTTGGAAGAGTTTGAGTTTTTAGAATTTATCTTAGTGGATCTGATATATATGGGTCCTCAAATTGTATTCCTATTGAATGGACATGTTTGTTATTGTTAAAGGAAATCAAGGAAGGCAAGAGGAGCAAAGGGTGAGGCACCTTTGAGCAAGTAATTGAGCAAGGATTTCTAAGGTGGGTTTCACGTTTATAATAGAAGTGATGAGTCTTAAATGTTTTCTATGAAATCAAAAGAATAAAATGATTTCAAATTACTTCATAAATTTTGCTTTTATTGCTTTTGAATGATTTTCAAGATTGTTACATGTTTCGGTGTATGAATTTTGTTGATGAATTTCGAAATAAAGATGGAAAATTGAAACTTTTTATGTTATGCCTTGAAAATGTCATGGCATTTTGTATATTTGGAAAAGAAGAAAAAGCATGAAAGTATGATGAAATGATTTGAGCATCAATTTGATTGTGTTTGGGCAATAGAGGAATGTTTCATTAGTCACGTCCACGTCGACATATAGCCTTCTCCCAGCTGCCCGTTTGAGGCCACGAGATCCTAAGAAATTGGACTCGTTTTGTTCACGGTATAAACTTCGGTTTATCCGTTTTGTTTCACGTAACTCTCGAGCCATTTGTTTATGCATTGCATCTTTGAATTGTCAAGAATGTTGCATAATTGAGTGTTATGCTTTAATGGTTACATGTATCTATTACGTTTATGTAATGATATTTATTTAACTATGAATTTTGAGCTAAATTTTGGATTTGGTTAAGAATTTGAAATCTATGAGTTTTATGCATTCAATATGAAATTTCGATAACAAATGAACATTTCAATGATTTTTGCTTATTCTCCGTTATAAACTTGTTACCCACAAGCTTTTAAGCTCACCCCCTTCCGTCCTATCCTCAGGTGAAGAAAATAAGATTGAGTGATCAAGAGTCAAGACATCGCTTCGAGTTATGCATATTTTTTTGTATTTTAAGCTAGATTATGTAACTATAAGGTTTTAGTTGCATTTCAAGGATTATTGTTCAAGTATCTTATGTATTTTGGAATTTTGAGACATTGATGTATTGTGGTTTGAAATGTCATTACAGCTTTGTAAGAACTTTATTCTTGGATGTTAATGAATTATGAATCATGTATGGATGATGTTGAGTAGAAATATGAATTTGTGTATGGATAAGGTTAAGATGATGAATTTTGATCATGAACTGTTGATACATAAGTGAGATGTCATGGGAGAAAGATAGGAATCATGAAGAATGAGAATTAGTTGTAAGTAATGAATTAAATGAAAAGAGCCTAGAGAGTTTGATGAAATAATGTTGGTAGATGAATTGTCATGAAATGATACTGCATCAGAGGAAGTGAATTTGAGACAACTTAGACTGAAATTAAGGTTAGGAAAGATGGAAGGAAATTCGGTATGATTTTCTAGCTATCTTCGCCGCGGCGAAGTTAAGTTTCTTGTCGCGGTGAAATTTACCTGAAGCTTTTTATTTTCATGGGCGTGGTGAGTTCACCGCGGCAAAAATAAAAATTTCAGGTTCGTTGCGGCGAAAGTTAAATAATTCTCCGAGGCGTAAAATTCCCGAAGGGCCAGGGGATTTTCTCGCTTGTGTTCATTGCGGCAAAACAAGCAATTCATCGTAGCGAAGCCCGCTTGTTGCTTCCGAAGGATTTTTCCTTCCAAATGAAGGATTTTTGACAGTAAGACGCTCACGGTGTTACATGAGTTTCAAGAGTTCTGCTCTGAAAAATCAAGACCCAACCGTTTTGGTAACAGAGCATAAAGTTGAACCAATAATGGTTATGTAAAATTTTGTTATTGGAATTACCCTAAGGAGATTTTCATGGGAATGAGCTCACGTTTTATGACTTCCGAGTTGGGCTCCAGAAACGGGGTCCAACAAATATGCATTGGTTTTCTTGTATCCAATAGATTTAATGATAAAAACCAAAATTCAAACCAATTATGTGAGGCTTATTTCAATCCATAGATTGACTCATTTAATTTGCAAACATGATGCTCCTCTTTATTTTGCTAATTTTAATAGTAAACATATATGTCTTCTTTATGTAGGTTACCACATAGAAAAGAACTATTGACATCAAGTTAATAAAGTGGTCATCTTTGAATGGAAGCCACAGTAAGAAGACAAAATATTGTTATTAGTTTGTTATATAGAAAAATAGTTTCATAGTAATTGCTGCTTCAATTTGAATGTAGCCTTTAGCCATATGACGTACCTTGTATAGATCAATGGTGTCATTTAATTTATACCTAGTTTTATATACTCACTTATAATTAATTGAAAAATTTTCAAGAGAGACAGGTACTAAAGACCTTGTATTATTTTTCTTCACGCTACTAATTAAAGAGTGGCTTTTTACTAACTTGAATGTTTGATTACTTGGGAATAAGTAGTTGACTCTTAATAAGATCAGATGACCAAAAGCAAGGTAACGTGTGAAGGAGTAAATTGTAAATAAGAAATGTAATTTAAGATGGGATAGATAGTGCTTGAATATGCTAATGGGTTTGATGAAGTTACATGTTGTGTATTATAAGAAAATGAGTATACATAATCTTAAAGGTATGAAGTCGAGTATGAGATTGACAATGCTGCTATAATTTTGTGTATGAAAGTTTAATTTGTTCAAGTCTATATTAAACATTATTAGGTGAGGGTGTGAGATTTTGCTATTCTTTTTTCTCAAAAGTAGGTTACAATTACACTAAGATATAGTATGAATGTTAACTAGAAAAAGGTGTTTTAAATAAAATTTGACTTTGTAAAATATGAAAATTCTATGACTTATAAGTTCATAAATGCGATAATATTTTTTTTCCAAAGTGAAAAACTCAACGATTAGACCATGGAACAAATCTATTTTGAATATGATTATAAGCATAGCAGAGACAATTGAAAATGAACAAGTATTAGTAATTGGGTAGATAATTTATTAATATTTCATAAAAGGACTTTCTTGAAACAGTAGGGGTTAGCAAATGGTTGATCAGGTATAGTGTAAAAAGAACTCATTCACAACTAAAAATTTAATAACAAATAAGCTTGAAAATGTAAGGAATGAGTGACCTCAAGCAGCTGTTGATACTTTCTCTAAGATATACCATTTTGTTGGGGTATTAAAACACAAGTTGATAGATGATGTCATGTTTACAGAAATAATTATGCATGAATGTAAATTCTTTACCATTGTTTATTCTAATGACATCAACTTGACTATTAAACTAAAATTTGAATATTACATAGAACATTTTGAGAAATGGTTATGTTTTATACTTCTTTTTCATCAAATCACTAAGAAATAATGTGCAACAAGAACATGGTATGAAAGAAAACATCAAGCAAACAAGAAGATTTTAATAAGGTTCGTTCAACTTTGGTATGCCTACCTCCTTGAGAGCTAAGAGCGGTTAATTTAACTATTTAGTTGAATCTTAACTTAAAGGTTACAAATGTTTTGTATTATAAAATGAGGTTTATAATAAGTATATTGATATATAAATTCTAGTTAGTGTAGTTCTATCCAATTTATACCTTACTAAACCTAACCTAATTTAATATTGTCTCTAATAAATATTAAAATTCTTTTGGAGTTCTAAATATCCCAAAAATGCATTAATAGATAATGCACTCCGTAAAAAACATGGCCTATGACATGATTATATGACTCACTGTTTTTGTTCACATATAGTCATGGGCTCTAACACGTTGATAAATGATTATTTGACTATATTTATATACCAATGTTTAATGTGTTTAGCTTATTATTTGATAGTTTAATAGTATTTTTGGTACTTAATTCAATTCAGGTGTATTTGTAGGTGATAATTGCCTTCTTTAACCAAAAGGAGAAGAATTCGAATGAACTCATGACATAAAATGAAGTTTTGACGCAACTTAGAGATACACGACTATGTATAGTGATTGCGTAGGTCTCTGTAAACATGTGGAGATTTGAAAATATCATTTCTGGTTATGTACGTTGCCTGTGTAAGTCTTTGTGACTGTGTAAATTGTGAATTCAAGTATTTTTTGAGTTACACGGTTACCTAGGTCGTATAAGTGAGCATGTATATCCCAAAAACCTTAGTTTTTACTATAAAATGACATTATTAGAGGCAAAATAGGAAAACACGAGTTTCAAAGCATTTTTTAATCATTAGAAACACAAAGAAGAGGTAGTTCTGAGTAGAGGATAAGGAAAACACAGAGATTACATCACAAGATCTGATAGATAACATCATTCAATCTAAATTGCAAAAAGATTAATTAAAGACAAAAGGGAGATTTAGAATATCATTTTCTTTTTCTATTTTTTATTGGTTTTGTTTTCTATATGTAGGAACTAAATTTGTTTAGTGCCTAGGTGTAACAAACCTAAGTTGTGATGACAATATGATTTAATTTTTATTCAATTCAATTTTATTGATAGATTTATTATAATTCAGTTATGCGTTATATTCTTGATCTAATATATTCGAAATATTAGTTCAATATCTGATTTCATATGATTCAGATTGAGAAATGCTTTTATGTAAATAGATCTACATAATTAGAAGGAGTTGCATTCGAACCTAGAGATAGTTTGAGATAAATCATCTAGATTATGATCAAACTTAATAGAGAAATTCACGAATCAATAATAAAATCTTAGGGTTTTTAATTAGAAAAAGATTTTAGTTAATCAACTAAGGGATTAGTGGTTCATATTATTGAGAAAGATATTAACATAAGATAATAATTTTCACGATCTAATAATCAATAATTTAATTGTATGATAAAGGGTTAATATTTAAGGATTCTTAGAAGGATTCATCGCTAAGTAATATTCACTTGATATTGAATTTTCATAATATTTTCCTTTTTTGAGTTCATTCTTGTGTCAATCTTATTTTAGTGTTTAGTTTAATTTTTAATTAAATCCACAATCTGATTTGATGGTTAGCTAATAGGAAAAAGGTTAATATTAGTACTTATAATCCTTGTGGGATCGACCCATACTTGTCAATGCTAGCTACAACTACACTTACGGATAAATCTTTATAAATATAGAAATCATTAATCAAGTTTTAGGTGTCGTTGTGGGGGATAGTAATATTAAGAAAGTATAGCTTTTATTAATCTAGCCATTTTTACTATATTCTATTTTGTTTTTGTTTTTATTTTATTGACTCTTTGATATTTTTCATTTCTCACAGATTTTGACTCTTTGGTCAGTTTATGACCCGAAGTAATCCAGCTAGTTTAGCAAATAAAGATCCAAAAAATTAAGAGAATAGCTCGTAAAAATCTTTACAGAACATAACTTAGAGAGTTCGAGTTAGATCGATAAATAGAGGAATTGGGAGGTCGTATTGATAATAAGGAATTAGGAACCATGGCGGGCTAACCAAGGATGATGTTCTATTATACTAGGCTGGACTTGACAGGAGCACAATCTTGTATTACTAGATTGACTGTGAACGTCAATAATTTTGGAATCAAGTTGAGTATTATTCAGATGTTGAAACAATCTATTCAATTTGATGGATTACAAGATAAGGATATGAATGCACATATCTTAAACTTTCTAGACATTTGTGATACCATTAAGATCAATGGGCCAATGATGATGTGATAAGACTAAGATTATTCCCAATTTCATTAAGGGGAAAGGCGAATCAATAGTTCAACTCTCTGCTAAGATCATCACTTACTACATAGGATCAAGTAGGAGAGAAATTTTTATTGAAATACTTCCCACCGACAAAAACTGGCAAGTTAAGGAATGATATCTCCTTCTACTTCTAAGCTACTTCAAAAGCACTGTATGAAAAATAGTAGAGGTTTAAGGAGATATTGAGAAAATACCCATATCATGGTCTACTGCTTTGGATGCAAATTTAGACCTTTTATTATTGGCTAAATTAGAGTAGATAATAGATGCACTGGTTAAGGGCAAATAAAATAATAAGACACCAGAAGCAACCCATGACCTTATTGAAGACATGGCGATAAACAATCGTCAATGGTGCTCCTCGTGAGCAAGACTTAATAAACAAGTAGGGATATATAAAGTAGATGTAGTGGTGTAGAAGATCTGAGCAGAAAAATTGATAGACTGAAAATGAATCCATAATGTCAAGTTATGGAGTGTGAGGTGTGTAGGTTAGAACATTTAAGTCAAAATTTCCAAGTATTACAACCCAAACATGTGGATTATATGGGGAATGCTCATAGATCCCAAAACAATCCATATAGCAATATATACAATTCGAGATAGAGGAACCACCTCAATTTCTCTTGGGGAAATCAAGGGCAAACAAGGAACAACCCTCCATCAGGATTTCAGCAAGATCTACCTCAAGCTAAGAAGCAAACTCTAGAAGAAATAATGTCTAAAATTGCTCAAGATTCTGACATAAGAAATCAAAGAACATAAGTTTCTATGTTTAACTTAGAGGTTCAAATCGGTCAAATCATAAAATTAGTATATGAAAAAATACAAGGGAGTTTGCCTAGTACCATAAAAACAAATCCTTAATAACATGTAATGGTAATCATTTAGGAGTGGAAAAGAGCTTCTAAAAGAAATGTACTACAAAAGAAAAAGGAGATTACTAAGAGTAAAGTAAAAGCTCAAGTGGAGGCCAGTTTAAAAAAGTTATTGAAGCCTACCTGCCATCTCTTATCCTACTAAATTAAAGAAACATCTAATAGATGCATAATTTGATAAGTTCCTTGAAATGTTTAATCAACTCCTAATTAACTTAGCCCTTGTTGAAGCTCTTGTGCAGTTGCTACAACACTTGAAAATTTTGAAAGAGCTATTATCAAATAAGGGAAACTCAGAGGAGATCCTGATTATAACATTGAGAGGAAAGATAAGCTCACAAATCTAAGGAGTTTAACTATCTCTTACGAAATTGGTAGTTTAAAAATAGATAAGGTTTTTAGTTGACCTAGGGGCCAATATTAACATGATGCCTTGCTCATTATTTGAGAAAATGGGATTAGGTGAACTAAAACCTACTCTGATAAGTGTGTAGCTAGTAGATAGATTAGTAAAACATCCTGGGGCATTATAAAGGATATTCTTATTAAGGTTGATAACTTTATCTTCCCAGTAGACTTTGTGATTCTTGACATAGAGGAACATGTAGACGTACCTACAATCCATGGTCAACCTTTTTTGGCCACTACTAAGTCAATTATTGATGTTGGCGAAGGTAAATTAATATTAAGGGTGGGGGATGAAGAAGTTAAATTAAAAATGTTTAATGTCATATGTAACACCCCATATTAGGGGCTAGAATATTGAAAGATTAGCAGTACATTGTATGCTTTGCATATTTGAGTAGTCACTTATATGTGTATATGTATTTTTGAGACATACAAATAATTATACATGCATTTATTGACATTTGGGTATAATTAGTTTTAAAATTTTGATTAAGATGAGAATTGTGATTTTTAGGTGT
>JANKYF010111972.1:0-25349 GCA_029829435.1 Erythroxylum hondense | reverse complement strand
CCTAATTGGCTTACAAAAAGGCAAGTCAAGCTCACCTTTACCCTTGCTATTGGTTAGGATTCATTTGTTTTCCTAAAACAACCAAGGTTCCATTCAAAACCAACATTCCAATAATATTTATAAACTTCAGAAAAATCATAGAATCGAAATAAACATAAATGAAACTCAAATCTAACATACCCACGGTCCATCTAGGTTAGAAAACTTAAGATCTAGTTTAGAAACCCTAAAATTAATTGGGTTCTCCTAATCCATCTTCTTCCCACACGAACCTCTTTGCTCTCTAACTCCTTCATCCTCAATACAACTCATTCCTTTAATAAAGTAAGAAGAAAATATGGTTAACCTACTTTAACAAACTTGATTTATCTTCTCTTCTTTTTCACCGAAACGTCTCTTCTTCTCTCCTATTTTCGTTTTTCGCTCTTTGGTTCTTACGACACTCTCTTCCCTTCTTCTAATTCAAGCCCTTTTGTTTGGTCTTTCTCCCTATTTGCCCCTCATTAGACTTAGCCTTCCATATTTACCCCTCCTTTCATTTTACACAAGCCTACTAACCTTAACATAATTATAACTCCAAAATTAAATCTATCAAAACTCCAAAATTATTTTTTAAATCATGCTTAACCTAAGGAAAAAAAAATTCAGGGTCCAACAACTCTCTCCCCTTAAAGAATTTCGTCCTTGAAATTCTTACCTGAAACACTGAAGAGGTGTGGATACTTCTCCCTCATGGCCTTCAAGGGTTCCTAAGTGGCCTCTTCCGTAGAATGGTTCCTCTACATAACTTTAACCAGTTTCATGGTCTTGTCCCTCAAAACCTTTTCCTTTGAATCTAAGATCTCCATTGGTTGTTCTTCATATGTCAAATCCTTCCTTAACTGAACCTCTAAAGGTTGAACTATGTGTGAAGGATCTGATCGGTACTTCCTCAGCATCGATACATGAAAGACATTGTGAATCTTAGATAATTTCGATGGCAAAGCTAATTTATAAGCTAAGGGCCCAATTTTCTCAATGATCTCATAAGGGCCTATATATCTTAGACTAAGCTTGCCCTTCTTACCAAATCTCAAAGTCCCTTTCGATGGAGAAGCTTTAAGAAATACTTTGTCTCTAACTTCAAATTTCATCTCTTTTCTATGTGCATCCGTGTAGCTCTTCATTCTGTCTTGAGCTGCTTTAAGTCTCTGTTTCACCAATTTAATCTTATCAACTGTGACTTACACCAAATCAGGTCCTACAAGTCTCCTTTCACTTTCCTCATCCCAACAAATAGAAGTTTTGCACCTCCTACCATACAAAGCTTCATAAGGTGCCATTTTAATTCCTGAGTGATAGGAATTATTATAATCAAACTCGATTAAAGGCAAATGATCATCCCATGAACCTTTGAAGTTCATAACACAAGCTCTTAACATTGCCTCCAATGTTCGTATTGTCCTTTTTGATTGACCATCAGTTTATGGATGAAAAGCTATACTAAAATGCAACTTGGTTCCTAAAGTCTCCTGTAAGCTTTTCCAAAATTTGGAGGTGAACCTGGGATCTCTATTTGAAATTATAGAGCTTGGAATCCCATGAAGTCTGATTATTTCATCTACATATTTCTTAACCAAAGCATTCAAAGAACCTATCTACTTAATTGGAAAGAAATGTGCGGATTTAGTTAGCCTATCCACAATTACCCATATTGCATCATGCTTCCTGCTAGTCCTCTGCAATTCCATTAAGAAATCTATCGAAATCTTCTCCCATTTCCATTCTAGAATCGACAGAGGTTTAAGTTTGCCAGAAGGTGCTTGGTGTTCAGCTTTAACTTGCTGACACACTTAGCATCTTTTAGCATATTCTGCAACTTCTTTCTTCATTCCTTTCCACCATAAATGTTCTTTCAAATCTTTATACATTCTCGTACTTCCTGGGTGCATTGCATAAGGTGCATTGTGTGCTTCATCTAGAATCTCTTCTTTCAACTACAACATGTCAGGAATACTTAGTCTGTTACCTACTACCATCAATCCATCTTCTCTAATCTCTATTTCAGAAGGTATACCACTTTTAATCTCTTCTCTAAGCCTGCTCAAATACTTATCTTGCTCCTACAACTCCTTAATCTTTTCATTCAATACTGGTCTCACTCTAAAGTTAGCCAATACACAGTCAGACTCGACTTGCCTCAATGTCACCTTAAGTTTGGCTAATTTCGTCAACAAAGGAAGGTACACTGTCTCCACATGTGCCATAGTGGACTTCCTACTCAATGCATCCGCTACTACATTAGCTTTTTCCGAGTGGTAATATATCATCAAATCATAATCCATCAACAGCTCTAACCACCTTCTTTGTCTCAAATTCAACTCCATTTGGATCATCAGATACTTAAGACTCTTATGGTCCGTAAACACCCTAATAGTGACTCCATACAAGTAATGTCTCCAAATCTTTAATGCAAAAATTATGGCAGCTAACTCCAAATCATGCGTAGGATAATTCATCTCATAAGGGTTTAATTGGCTAGAAGCATAAGCAATCACTTTATCACCTTGCATCAACATACAACCTAACTCCTTCCTCGAGGCGTCATTATAAACTGTATATTCATCATTACCTGAAGGCAAAGTCAAAATTGGTGCAATTGTAAGTCTATTCTTCAATTCCTCAAAACTGCTTTGGCACTCTTTTGTCCATATGAACTTCTAATTCTTCCTTGTCAATTTGAAAAGTGAAGTTGCTATCATAGAAAATCCCTCCACAAACCTTTTGTAATACCCGACTAATCCCAAGAAACTTCTCACTTCAGTTACATTCTTAGGTGCTTCTCATTTCACAACCTTTTTATCTTCCTCGTATCCACATGCACTTTTTGCTCTGAAATCACGTGTCCAAGAAATGTCACTTCTTTCAACGAAAATTCACATTTTTCGAATTTAGCATACAACTCATTTTTCCTCAATGTCTCCAAAGAAATTCTTAAATGTTCTTAATGCTCCCTATCACTCTTAGAATAGACCAAAATATCATCAATAAAGACAATGACAAATTTGTCTAAGAAAGGCCTAAAGACTCTATTCATCAAATCCATGAAAGCTGCAGGTGTATTTGTCAACCCAAAAGGCATGACCAAGAACTCAAAGTGGTCATACCGTGTTCTAAAAGCAGTCTTTGACATATCAGACTCCTTTATCCTCAACTGATGATAACCTCATCTCAAATCTATCTTCGAAAAGACTCTTGCCCCTTGCAACTGATCGAACAAGTCATCTATGCATGGGAGCGGTTATATGTTCTTAATGATGACATGGTTAAGCTTCCTATAATCTACACACATTTGTAATGATTCGTCTTTCTTATTCACAAACAAGACTGGAGCTCCTCAAGGCGAAGAACTCGGTCTAATATAACCTTGCTCCAATAAATCTGCCAATTGCTCCTATTCTATAAGGAGGAATCGAAATTAACGTTGTGCCTGGAAGAAGCTCAATGGGAAATTCAGTTTCCCTAGGTGGCGGTAGTCCTGGTAACTCCTTGGGAAAGACATCCATAAATTCCACGACCACTGATATATCTTCTAACCTCCCTCTATTTGCCCTCGTGTCTACCACATAGGCTAAAAATGCTGCACACCCTTTCCTCATCATTTTCTCTGCCATCAAAGCTGAAACAATTCTCGCTGAGCTAAATTTTCTATCTCCCATAAATATCACCTTTCTTCCATTATCCAACTCAAACTCCATTGTCTTCTGTTTACAATCTATGTTGATTTTATATTTCTCTAAGACGTCTATACCCAAAATCACATATAATCCTCCTATCTTCAATGGCATTAAATCCACCACTATGTGTCCCCCACCAATATGTATCTCACAATCTCTATAAACTTGACTAATCACAATATAATGGCCAATTGGAGTACTCACCCTCAAATGAGTATCCAATGTGCTCAAATCTCTACCATATATAGTTCTACCCGATGAAACAAAGGAGTTGGTAGAACTCGGATCAATCAAAATAATCGTATCATCATTAAATAATTTAATCATACCGATCACAAATTCTAGAGCGGTCTCTACATCCTCCCGTGTCATTGCAAATACTCTAGCTAATGCTTGGCCCCTTGGTCTTCCTGGAAGATTCACTCTCCTAGTCGCATCAGAACTGCCCACGTCAATTGCAGCCTTATGCCCCACTGTCTCAGTTCTCTTCGAAGTCTGCATCTGTGTTCCCTCTCTTCTTGCATACTTCGGACACTCTCTTGCCATATGCCCTTTCTCTTCATAATTGAAATATGCTCTTGTCAATCGGTAACATTCCCCTCTATGAAACCTTCCGCAATGTTCACATTTGAGAATGGGTGGCTTATCCCCATCTCCTTTTTTGCTGCCTCCTGTTATAGAGGCTTGATGAGAAACAGTAGAAGCTCTCATCAGTTTGGACCTGCTCGCCCCACTGCTCCTCTCCTCAGACTGTACAGGGAAAGTCCTGGCACTCCTCTCAGGCATAGAAGTACCACCTTCCCTCTTGAACTGTTCTCTTCCCTTTCTCTTTTTATTCACGACACTCTTTATGTTCTCAACGTTCTCAACCCTTAAAACCGCTTCAACCAGTTGTTGAAAATCACAAAAATGCTACACCACCACTTTCTCTCTGATAGCTAGACGCAACCTCGATTTGAACCTACGGCCCTTAACTGCCTCACTCGTCATTAACTCAGCTGCTTATTGGGCCAACTGTGTAAATCGACGCTCGTATTCGCTCACCGTCATTTTCCTCCGGGTGAGACTCAGAAATTCTCTCCGATTCTGCTAAATATACATCTCAGACAGGTACTTCTTCTTAAACACTGTCAAGAAATCCTTCCATGCGAGCACTGATGGTCTCATCTAACTCCCTGGCACACTCTCCCACTAATACAGAGCATCCCCCTGAAGTAGACTAGCAGCATACACAACCTTCTTCTCATCCTCGCAGCCCATCTGATCCAGTATCCTCCCAGTTTTTCTCATCCAAGTCTTAGCTTCTTCTGGATCCGTTGTCCCATAAAACTCTACTGTCCCATACTTCCTGAGCTTGTCAAACTACTTCCCCTTCTTGACAGGGGCCGGAGTAAAAGATTGTGACATCTAGCCCATGGCCTGAGCAAATGCCTGAAACATCCTTGGATCTAAAAGAGCAGGCACTTGCTCCTACGAAAGAGGAGACTCTCGCGTCTATGATCAGATGGGCTCACTACCTTTCCCTATAGAAGCCTCGGTATTTCTTGAGACTACTGACTCATCAGTACTCTCCTCTCTTGTCGGAGATTCAGGTGCAACTGATCCTTGCAAAACTGCTCGTATCCTTCTACGAGGTGGCATCTTACTCCTTTAATAGAAACACTAACGATTAGCTTACATTTCATTTTAACATTCTAACCCCTACTTGTATGCATGACATGCATGTCACTTAATGCAATTCAATCAATTCATAATGTAACAAGTAATCACTTAACATAACAATTCATCCTACTATGCATTCTAAGCCTAGGAAAAATCTAAGCTCTGATACCAAACAATGTTGGATCCCGCTTTCGGAGCCCAGCATTCGGATACTTTGACGAAAACAGTGCTTGCCCTCAACTATACTAAACCTATTTTGGGACATTTAGAATAACTCTCACTATGGATATCGGATTAGGGTGTTCTTTAGATAATTTGAAAGAGGACTTAAGATCTACAACTTTCATGAAGACCTCAAAGGCAGATTCTATTGTCTGAAGGGTCAAAAAATAGAACAGACGATAGGATCAGACGAAACCAATCAAAAGGTTAGATGAATTGAAAAAAACAGACGAAGCGAAAAGAAGACGAAGCAAAGAGCAGACGAAGCAAAGAGCAGATGAAACAAAGTCAACTTAAGACAAAGCAAGGTCAACTTAAGATGATGCAACTCTTAAGATGAAGTGGAGTCAACTTAAGATGAAGCAAAGTCAACTTAAGATGATGCAACTCTTAAGACGAAGCGGAGTGAACTTAAAACGAAACAAAATCAACTTAAAACGATGCAACTCTTAAGACGAAGTGGAGTCAACTTAAGATAAAGTAAAGTCAACTTAAGACGATGCAACTCTTAAGACAATATGACATCATCACAGATGATACATCTTTACAGACGATACATCTTTATAGATGATACATCTATGCTCTTGAGCATCTCCTCCTTATAAAGACCATAACTTTCGACTCCGATGTCCTAAATTTCCATACTATATATCGTTGGAAAGTTAGAAAGATAAACTACAACTTTTCAGAAGACAACTTTGACTAATTTTGCCTCAATTAGTCTAGTTTTCCCCTAGAAGTCGACACACAATTTCTACACCTAAGAAAGACTTAAATCATGAAATGTACAACTACCAAAGAAACATGCACATACACCTGGGGACTTTTTAGTTCTAAACTCATTTACCAAAGCAACAGAAGTTCATACATTACTTTAATTACATCATAACATTTTGAACAAGGGCTTAACCCAAAATACAACATATACATGATGCTTGATGTTTACATGCTTATGAAGCTATCCCAAAGGTGATCAAACTAACTTAATTACAAAAGCTACTATCTTGGAATTTGCCCAAATGCCTTACAAGGATCACTAATTTTCTCAATCTGCACCTAAGGAGGGAATAATGGGGTGAGCTACATAGCTCAGTGGCTAATATATATATAGTCAAAGGCAATTGGCCACATATTCAAGCATATGTACATGTATATCTAGCAATTTTAGCATTCTCACTTTATTAAACAATTTAAGCATTTGATCAATTTAACTCAAACTTATAACACACAGCATAAACTTCAGCCATTAAACATAATGCTCAATTATGCCCCATACTTGAACATTTAAAGATGCAATGCAACAACCAATGGCTTGAGGGTTCCGTGGAACAAAACAGAGAAATCGAAGTTTACTCCGTAAATGAAACGAGTCCACTTTTTGGATCTCGTGTGTCACAAGCGGGTAGTCAGGAGAAGGCTTTATGTCTACGTGCAAGTGACTGCGAAACGATTCCTCTCTCTCCCAAACAGAGGCACATAATCATGTTCAAAATCATTTTATCAAATGTCATACTTTCATGCTTTGTCTTCTTTTCATCTAATTCCAAATGTTATAACCTTTTTCAAGGTATAACATAATTACAATGCATCATGCATTTCTAAGTATTCACAATTATTTCAATTTCAAGTTCAAGCACATCAATTTCAAGCAAAACTACATACACATACATAGGCAAGAATTTGTTTAATTTCACAATAACTATACATACATTACCTACCTAACTGGCTTACGGAAATCCAAGTCAAGCTTGCCTTTCCCTTTGCTCTTGGGTAGGATTCCCTTAGTTTTCTAAAACAACCAAGGTTCCATTCAAAACCAACATTCCAATAAAATTTATAAACTTCAGAAAAATCATAGAAGTGAAATAAACACAAATGAAACTCAAATCTAACCTATCCATAGTCCATCTAGGTTAGAAAACTTAAGATATAGTTTAGAAACCCTTAAATCAATTGGGTTCTCCTAATCCATCTTCTTCCCACACGAACCTCTTTGCTCTCTAACTCCTTCATCCTTAATACAACCCATTCCTTTAATAAAGCAAGAAGAAAAGATGGTTAACCTACCTTAACAAACTTGAATTTTCTTCTCTTCTTTTTCACCGAAACCTCTCGTCTTCTCTCCTATTTTCATTTTTCACTCTTTGGTTCTTACGACACTCTCTTCCCTTCTTCTAATTCAAGCCCTTTTGTTTGGTCTTTCTCCCTATTTTGCCCCTCATTAGACTTGGCCTTCCATATTTACCCCTCCTTTCATTTTACACAAGCCTACTAACCTTAATAATTATAACTCCAAAATTATTTTTTAAATCATGCTTAACCTAAGGAAAAAAAAATCAGGGGTCCAACAGTTTCACTCCTAAGCCACCCTCCTTTTTAGATCTACTAATGTCGTTCCATTTAACTTTGGCATGAGATTTTGAATCTACCCTCCTAGCCTATAGAAAGTTCCTAAGCTTCTTCTCTATGTCCTTAAGAATGGAAAAAGGAAGGATAAAATGGGAAGACCAGTATACTTGGAAGGAAGAAAGAACTGAGATAACCAATTGGATTCTGCCAACATATGAAAGGCTTTTATGAGTCCAACTGTTGATCCTATTGTCTATTTTGTCCAGAAGAGGAAGGCAATCCCTCCTAGATAAACAACTTGTTATGAGAGGGACCCCTAAATACCTTATGGGAAGAGAGCCTTGTTGGAGGCCAGAGATAAGTTTCATTCAGTGAGCTAGATAGTTCACATCCGGGGATAAAAAAACTGACTCTTGGTAGTATTCATATCCATGCCAAAAAACATAGAGAAAGAGCATAAAGAGTCAAGCAATGTTTGAGCAGATAACAAGTCCGCGTGACAAAACATCAAAGGGTCATCAGCAAAGAGGAGATGGTTGAGTTTAAGGCTTTGGCACCTCCAATGATATTTGAAGGAAGGGGAATTCTCTGTACAAGCCTTCAAATTCCTCTGTACAAGCATTCAAATTCCTAGAGAAAACTTTCATACAAATTATGAAGAGAAAGGGAAATAAGGGGTCTCCCTGTCTTAAGCCAGACTTACCCTTAAAAAATCTAGATGGAGTGTCATTGATCAAGATAGAATAAGAAGGGGTGGAAATGCATTCTTTGACCCAGTTAAGGAACTTCAAAGGAAGCCTACAGCTTCCAGAGCATTAATAAGGAAATCCCAATGAATAGAGTCGTAGGCTTTTTAGAGGTCCACTTTAAAAACACACCTCTTATGATTGTTAGAAAGGGGATAATTCTTGAAAATTTCTTGAGCTAGCAAAAAATTATCCCCTATTCGACGGTTCTTGACAAAGGCACTTTGATTAGGACTAACTATGTGAGGAAGGATGGTTCAGAGCCTATTTGCTATGATTTTTGCAATCACTTTGTAAAGCATGTTACAACAAGAGATAGGCCGATACTCTAAAATTGTAGATGGATGAGCATTTTTGGGAATGAGAGAGATAAAGGTGGAATTGATCTCTTTGAGGAGCTTTTCAGAGTCGAAAATTTTTTGGATGGCTTTGGTCACTTCCTCCCCGATAATAGGCCAGGTTTTCTTGAAGAAGAACCCATTAAGCCCATCTGGGATAGGGGCCTTATTAGGGTTAAGAGAACAAAAAGCTTCACTAATCTCCTGGTCAAAAACTTCAGCAATCAGAGAACTGGTAAGATGTTCAGACAAAGGGTTAGGAAAAAGGTTTCCCACAAACTCTTTGGAAGAGTGAAGAGAGCCTTTTTTGTCCCTATACTACCTTGAAAATGATCGAGGAATTGATCTTGAATTTAAGTGAGACCTACTATCTTGTTCCCATTTCCCACTTCTAGGGAGTGAATGGAATTACGGTTCCTATTGGCAACGAGAGAATTGTGGAAAATTTTGGTATTTCTATCCCCGTCTCTGAGCCATTTAATCCTAGAGGATTGTCTAAAGAAAGATTCTTGATCCTCTAAAGCTCTAAATAACTCATTAATTGCTTCTGATTCCTGAGCATACAAATGAGAAGATTTAGGCAAAAGTCTCATTTGATCTTGGATGTGATTAAGATTAGCTTGACAGTTCTCAACTCTGGCATTCACATCCCTTATCTGACCAAAATTCATGATCTTGAGGGCCTTTTTAACAATCTTAAGCTTAGGCACTACGCAATACATAGGAGTGCCTTGAACTTGAGAGGACCAAGCTTCCTCTATAGTGTGCAAGAAATTGGGTTGAGAGGCTAAAAAGTTTGAGAATCTGAAAGGGGAGATTCTCTTTTGCTGATGAACAGCAGACCTAATCACTAAAGGGGAATGGTCCGAGATGTGAGGGTTTTGAATGACACAATAAGAACTAGGAAACTTGAGACTCCAAGCAGAATTTATGAGGGTTCTATCTAACTTCCTAGCAATGAATGAGTCTTCACATTGCTTATTATTCCATGTAAAACTAGGGCCACTAGAGTTTAAATCAAAAAGGCCAATTTCCCCTACACATTGTCTAAAATCACTCATCCCACTCATGGCTGAGGGGCTAGAAGGATCAGCTTCATGAGGATATAAAACAACATTAAAATCCCCTGCAATGAGCCAAGGGGATTGACCTACCGTAGGGTTAATGTTGGACAATCCAGACCAAAGAACCTTCCTATGGTTGATGTTGTTAGACCCATAGACACAAGTAACTAGGAGAGACTCATAACAGTGCCTAGGAGTCAATTCCATGTGAATAAATTGATCTGAAGAGCAGATGATAGAACACAAAAGGTGATCAGGGTGTCAGGCTAGCACAATCCTAGCATTCGAAGACTGATCTATGTTACTGTAAAAAGTCCATCTGGGGAACAGAGGATTGCAAACCTTATTCAAATAGGAAGGAGATCGAATCCTAGATTCTATTAAACAAAAAAAAGAAACTGAATGACTTTTGAACCAAGCATAAACAACAAGTTGTTTTTTTTGGGTGATTTAGACCCCTCACATTCCAAAAAATCAAATCCATAAACCTAAACTAGATCCAGCACCCAACCTACTTCTATTTCCTCCTAGATTTCCTACTATTCCTCACTGTGAATTTCCCTTTTGCCCCTCCCTTAGTACCAGTACTAGATGGAACCGATTCAGAAATAGGAGAGGAAGATATACCTAGCTGATTTGTAGCAACACTGTTGAGCTCCTCGATGTCTACATTAAGTTCTTCGAACCTTGGTTGATGCTGGTTCTGGGTTGAAGGACTCCCTTCCGAGCTAATTTCTATACCCTCTTACATAGGTACCTGCTGGAGAGGATCTTGCTCCTTGCTTGGCTCTTTAGAATCTTCTGGTACTCGAATAACCTCCTTGCTGATATTTGCCTTCTCAGAATTGAGTTCATGTGTCAATTATGGCTGAGTTAAGGTGTTTGGGATCTTCTCCTTACCCTTCTCTAACTCATATTGAAGACCAATCTCAAAGACTCTCCCTGTTCTAACCCAAGCCTTTTTCAGCTCTTGATGGCCTGGTCTCCATTCATATTCAATTCGGATCTCCTTGAAAATTGTTTGTCCCTCCTGATTGTACGTTGCCAATTGGAAAGCTGCAAACCATTTCCCTTAAAGCTCCAGTTCCACACACAGATGGACATATACTATCCTAGACATCCTTGTAGCCTGTGAATCCATTAAAATTGGACGTCCCACCGCACTGGCTATTCTACCCAAACCTTCGGTAGTCTAGTATTCAACTGCAACATTGTAAAACCTAGCCCACACTGGGGCATGCTTAACCTCTCACTGTTCCCCTCCATTCATACACCACTTCCGCAAGAATAAGGGCTTCCCTTGAATGTGCCAAGGGCCCTTTTCTAACACAGCAGTCAAACCTTTCTCAGACTTAAACTTAAATATGAAGTTATTTGAACTAGCTATTAACATTTCCTTTAAACCAAAATCAACCAAGACTTAGCTAAAGCTCGATGTACAACGGGGTAAGCTGGCCTCTTCCCAATAAAAACCATTCAAAGCTAACCTGAATTTAGCAGCACCCTTCTTGGCTAACTCCGGAGGAGGAATAACGAAGATCTGCTCCTCCTTGATCTCAGGGGGATAGAAAGGATAATGTTGATTCTTCAGAAGAAGCCTCAATTCCTTCCGCAACAACTGCCTTCCAAGATTTGGGAATCGCACTGTTAGGGAGTGCTGGTCTATTTCGCTGAAGGGTGTTCTCATAAGGAATTAGGGTAGGGAGAATGGGAGGGGTCGATTTCTGAGGGGGCGTGGTTTTCGGGATAGGGGAGATGATGTTAGGATTTGAATTTTGGTTTTGGATTTGGTTGAAAGTTGTCAATTTCTGGAGAGGTGAAGGACTTAGGGTTGGAAAGGGGGAAAGAGGAGGTCGGGTTTGAGTAGGAGAGGAAGAGGAAGACAAAGCCATAGGCAGGGAGGAGCTGCTCGTCACAATCTCAAAAGTTAGGTCCAACACTCGCCGGAGATCTCTCAGCGCTCGTCGTACACTCTCATCGCTCGTATAACCAAAACCTATATGTATATTGCTCTCTCTCTTTCTGTATGACAATTTGTAGCACTAAATTAGCTTAACGTTCCTTGTTTTGGAACTTTCTATGATTCATTTCTTCCTATATCTCTTTGGTAGATATGGCGAGAGATAGAACCTTCCTCTTCCATAATGGAGAGGAGATTTGCACTTCTGCTAGAGTCTTAGATGAGGGAATTAGTTATCCCATGCTAAGAGAGGCTATTACTAATTCTGCTCTAGATTAAACTAGAAAAAGGGGATAGGAAGAATAGGTGGGCCCTAGTTTTAATATCTCTTCTCCACATACAACAATTTTGGTCCAAATTATGGATGAATTATAGTCTATCCAATGTTGCTACCCTATTCCTTACCACCAACCATAGTAGAAAAGCATAACTTGGCCAGAGAGTATTACACCAAATAACTTTAGATCATGGTTCGTCTTGATCAGAGTGATAGAGCCATTTCTTGTAGATTTTGCTAGAAAAGATTTCAGCAGAGGATTCTTTCCATAGAAAACAGTCTTGTAAGTTAGGATCAGGAAGGTATGTAGGTTTCAGATGTCTAATTGTATCGGGAAATTGTATCCATTCATTATGATTTATAAGGCTAGCCACCTTAGCTTTGTGGTCATGATCTGAAAAAGCAGAGACAACAATAGGATTTGATTATAAGGGACCATAACTGGTCCAATTATCGTGCCATGGGAAAGCAGTTTGGCTATTGCCAACTTTACAGAAGACATCATCTACTACTTCTTCGTTTTTCCTTAAAATCTAATTAAGGAACCAAGAGTGAGATGGCCTAATAGGAAGAGACCATATATTGTTCCTTTTTAGAAAGTAGCTATGGAGCTACTTCATCCATAATGAATGCTTGTCCTGGATCATTCTCCACAGCCTTTTAATCAAAAAAACATTATTGGCAACTTTTACTGAGATGACCCTTAGCCTACCCTTCTCCTTTGGTTTACGAAGATCAACCCATTTAACCTTAGGAATCCCTGAACCTCCATTTGCTTTCCCTCATAAAAAAATCTCTCATCATCTTCTCCACAGTTTTTACTAGCTTTTTTGACAAAGGAAAGTGAGTACTCCAGTAAAGATGTAGTGAACATAAAACATATTTAATAAGTTGACCCTTTCAGCCATAAGACAAAAATTTGTTTGTCCCTTTGCCCAGTCGCCTTTGAATCTTTTCAATAAGGGGAAGACAGTCATTGAAGGATAGTCTCTTGGTGGAAATAGGGAGACCTAGGTACTGTAGAGGAAGAATTTTCCTATCTATATTAGTTAGAGAGGAAGCAGTACCCTGAAGGGAGTCTGCCAAAGTGGATAGAACAAAGTGGCTTTTATGAAAATTCACTTTAAGACCTGACATCTTGGAGAATTTGTTGAGTGTGTCCATTAGTAGTTAGACCGAATCTAGATGGGCTTTGGAGAAAAGAATAAGATCATCTACAAAATAGGGGTGAGTGAGTGATAGTTTCCTATGCTTATAGTGAAACTTGAATTTAGGATTGTGAGAGACTTTGGCCTTGATCATTAGCGAAAACACTTCCATACATAGGATGAATAGATATAGGGACAGAGGATCCCCTTTTCTGATTTCTCTCATCCCTCTGAAAATTCTAGAAGACGAGTCATTAATAGGCACGGTGTAGGCAGTATTTGTAACACAAGCCTTAATCCAAATAATAAAAGAATATGGAAAATTAAACTCTTTGAGAACCCTGAACAGGAATGGCTAACTAATGCAATCGAATGCTTTGTTGAAATCTATTTTGACAGCATAGTTAGGGAATGAGTTCCTTCCGGAGTATCCTTTAAGAAGTTCCTGTGCAATAAGAATGTTATCCCCAATATCTCTACTTTTCATAAAAGCATTTTGATTCTCATTAATGATGAAATTGAGAACTCCCCTCAGTCGATTAGTAAGGATCTTAGCAATGATTTTATAGAGAAAATTGGTGCAAGATATCGGTATGAAATGGCCAAAAGTAGAAGGGCTTGGAGTTTTAGGGATTAAACAGATATTAGTCTTGTTAAACTCCTTTAGGAGCACTCCATTACTAAAAAATTTATGATTAGCCGCTCTAACCATAGGTCCTATAAGGGACCATGTCTTTTGGAAGAAAAAACCATTGAGCCCATCTGGTCCGGGAGCTTTCATCCCATTTATAACAAATACCGTAGTATTGATCTCCTCATCTGTTATGCCTTCCACCAATTTCCCAGCATCTTTAGGAGTGACTTTGTTGATGATATAATTCTTAATAGGATCCAGAGATATATCAGAAACCATATCTGAACCCAAGAGACCTTTATCGAATTTCACAGCTTCCTCCATGACGCTTGATTAATCATTAAGACTTCATCCCTCAGTATTGATTATCGAGTATATTTTATTAACATTACTTCTATCAATAAGGGAATTGAAAAAGAATTTAGAAGCTTTATCGCCCTCCCTGATCCGGTTAATCTGAGCCCTTTGATGGATGAGTTAATAGTAATTTTTGGACTGCTCTTAAAAAGAGGTCAAGTGCCATCTTTTCTTTTCAGAGAAGGTCCACATTATTAGGATTACGAAAGGCAACTAGACTTTCCTTAGCAATATCAATAGTAGCTTGAGGACTAGGGGAATGTGAAGCCTTTCCAATCTTCAGTATTGCTTTAATTGCTTTAAGTTTTTGGCAACATATGAATTGCCTGGAACCCAAAACCTTAGCTGATAATCCCCTCCTGATTTCTTCATCGAATATATCCACTTTAATAAGACAGTTGTTAAATCTAAAGGGATGTGGATAAAAGAACTTCTGGAGGAGTCCCTCAACTAAAATGGGAGAGTGATCAAAAGAAGTCTCTAGAAAGTTTTTACTTATGAGCATATGGGCTTTATAATTATCTTGTTGGAGCCCCTTCCTTCTATAGGGTTCAGATAATATTATTTTTTAGATTCATTTAAGTATTTTTAAATTAGATCAAATTAATCCATCAAGTTTAAATTTAATTTAAAATCTAATTAAATTAAACTCGGATCTAAATTATTAATTCTATACTCTTCTAATATAGATGTTCTTAGATTGGTGTCTTCACTGGTAAAATTATAAGATATTTTGTTGGTTAAATATTGAATTTAGCGTAAGTTTTAAAATTAATTAATAAAAATTATTTATTTGATATAACGATTTAAGTCAATGTAAATTTTGGATTATGAAAATATAAAAATGCAATGCCCATTATTTAATTTTTGTTTTGAGTTAGTGAAGTAATATTCTTATGGGCTTTTTTGGATTATAGGAATTGGGTTGGCTCATTATTGGGCCTTAGCTTGTACCTACTTTGTTATGACTTGTAAATTTTCCATTATTTAATTCTTATTTTAGATCAATGAAAGATTACTCTTGAAAACTTTAGATTATAGGAATTAGGTTGAGTTCATTCCTAGGTCTTACTCTTTGTCCATTTCTAAAATTTATAAGTATTTTTTGTGTGTCTCATATTCTTAATTTGAGTCATTCAAAATAACATTAATTTGGATTTGACTTAAAACTTAATTAATTCCAATCTAGTTTGACTTGCAGGCGTCAAATCAAACCAACCTAAATATGTTATTATTGTTTTCAAAAATCTAATATATTTCATTACATTAATTTCAATATAATAGTCAACTAATTCTATCAAATCTTCCCAAATTCCGCGTCTAAGTGGAATTTCTATTGAGTGCCGATGATAATAATGATAATAGTCAATTAATTAACATAATATTCATCATAAAATATCTTTCATTTTCATGAATATGCTTGTACATATGTGAGACTTATTGAGAATTCTTAACCATAATTCATCTTATATACAAAAAATTTTTTGGTAACAAGTACATAATTATGATATCCTTTTTTACAAAAAAAAACAAAAACTAATTTTCTGTCAAACTTAAACTCTAATTCAAATTCAAATTCAAACCCAAACTCATCCAAACTTATTTGCCCCACTTAATAGTAATTTAAAACAACTTTTACCAATCCAAGAGAAACAAAAGTATTGGTGTAAATGGGAATTCTTAGGCAAGGTCACTTGATGACAAAGGAAAAGGCCAATCAAGAATTACACATTCATTGAAGAAGTTTGCACAATCATACAACTTTATATCTGACGATTCAACTAATGAGATTAGGACAAAGAAATTTATAATTATATAATTCTTTTCCTTCCCATGAACATGTTTTAATCTGTTTAAAACTCTTAAAAGTTTATGATATAACCTTGAAAATGACATGATTCTAAAATCGAACAAGATTTAAACTCTTGCAAGTGATGAACAATTACTCTTAGAACATAAAATTCCATCATTTGGTTGATATGGTGTCTTAACTATAAATATATCCCTCACTTAGTCTCAGCAGGTTTTCGAATACCATCTTCAATTTCTTAAAACAAGACAACAGTGGTGGTTGCCACTTCTAATGTTAAGTTCACTTCTACTGTAACCCGTTCAAAGCTTTATGGAGAAACAAAATTTATAAATCATAACAACAATTCCTCTTATAAGAGTATTATCTTCCATGTATTACATTATATTATGTCTCTACATACAGTCCTTCAATTTAATGAATAAACCATATGTTTATTCTAGGTCCAAACTTAATGAAGATTCTCAATATAACAAAAAGAATATTTGTAGGTGCATAAACTATATGAAAAACATCACATTGAATAAGAGTTTTATTGAAAATAATGTACATCATTGCATTATTTTATAGAACCTAGTCTCATTTGTACTACATGATCCTTAAACTGCTTAGGTGGTATGCCTTTAGTTGAAGGATCCACAATCATCAACTTAGTGCTATTGTACTCAATGATCACATTCTTTTCCTTAACACGTTCTCTTATGGCTAAATACTTAATATCGATATGCTTACTTTGACTTTCACTCTTATTGTTTTTAGCCATAAAAATCGCAGCTGAGTTATCACAATATAACTTTAATGACTTAGAAATAAAGTCCACAACTTTAAGCCTATATATAAAACTCTTTAACTATATACCATGCGAGGTGGCCTCAAAACATGATACAAACTTAGATTCTATAGTAGAAGTAGTAGTCAAGGTCTACTTGACATTTCTCCAAGATATAGCTCCACCAACTAACATGAAAATATAACCTAGAGTTGATTTTCTTGAATCAATTCAGCCAACAAAGCCTAAATCGGAGTACCCAACTACTTTCAGATTTTCAGTCTATTTGTACATAAGCATGTAATCCTTCGTTCCTTGAAGATATCTCATCACTTTCTTTGCAACCTTCTAGTGATCAATGCCTAAATTACTATGATATCTTCCTAACATTCCAATCGTGAATGTAATGTCTGGACTTGTACAGACTTGAGCATACATTAAGCTTCCAAAAGTTAAAGTATATGGAATGTTTTTCATGTGTTCCTGTTCGAACTCATTTTTCGGGCATTGAATCAAATTGAATCTATTACCTTTTATTGTAGGTGTTATACTCGATGCTCCATCTTTCATCTGAAATCTTTCTAAAATTTTGTTGATATAGGTCTCTTAAGACAATTTCAAAATGTTTCGAGATCTTTCTCTATGGATCTTAGTGTCAATGATATAAGACGCCTCACCCATATTTTTAATTCATTATCATTGGTTGCAAGTAAAAAATCATCCCCATATAGCACAAGATAACAAATCCTGCTCCCACTAACCTTCTGGTGTATACACTAATCTATGAGGTTTTCTTCAAAACCAGATGAAGTGATGACTTCATGAAATTTTTAAATACCATTGACAAGATGCTTGTTTTAAACCATATATGGATTTGTTGAGCTTACAGACCAAATGCATACCATCATTAGAGGAGAATCCTTCTAGTTGTTTCATTTAAACCTCTTCCTCTAGTTTACCATTAAGGAATGCTATTTTTACATCCATTTAATGTAAATCAAAGTCAAAATGGGCTACTAATGTCATAATTACTCGAAGAGAATCTTTCTTTAATACAGGAGAAAAGAAAATGTCTCTGTGTAATCGATTCCTTCTTTTTGAATAAATCATTTAGCAACGAGTCTTGTTTTATGTTGCTCAATGTTGCCTTATGAGACTTTCTTTGTTTTAAGGACCCATTTACACCCAATGGGTTTTACACCATTAGGCAATGCAATAAGGTCCCAGACTTGATTACATGTCATAAAATTTATCTCATCTTTCATGGCATTGTACAATAAGTTTGATTCTTTAGAACTTATGGATTATGAAAATGTTTTAGGATCATGTTCGACTCTGATGTTAAAGTTGATTCTTTTAAATACACAATATCATCACTAGAGATACCTGATCGCCTTACTTTAGTAGATCTCCTTAATGTTGTTTCAACATTCTCCTCAGGATCCTGTTGTGCAACTGGTTGATCAACAATTTCTTGTTGTTCCATATCAACAACTTGATTTATTGAATCGGTATCAATTGCTTCTGAAATTTCAACAATTGGTTGTCTAACACCTATTGATGCTTGAGGAGTGTGAATAACAATCAATATATCACTTAAGCTAGAGGGATGGATTTCTTGATGTTCCTTTTCTAAAATAACATCCCGAAATCAATCACTCTTACTAATCAAGCCATTCTCAAGAAATTTTGCATTTCTTGATTCTACAATCCTAATGTTGTGAGATGAAAAATAAAATCTATACCCCTTAGAATTTTCAGCATATCCAATAAGTAACCACTCATGGTTCTCGGGTCTAGCTTCTTTTCTTATGGATTATAAATTCTCACTTCAAATGGATATCCCCAAATTCATAAACTTGGTTTCTAACCCTTAAATAACTCAAAAGGTGTCTTTGAGATAGCCTTAGTTGGAACTCGATTTAATATATACACAATCGTCTTTAATGCTTCAGTCCACAAGAAATCAAAGAGTTTTACATTACTCCATATACTTCTCACCATGTCAATTAATGTTTAGTTTCTTCTTTCTGCCGTACCATTTTGGTTTGGAGAACCAAGCATAGTGTATTGCGCAACAATCTCATATTCTTGAAGAAACTTAGAAATGGACCAGGTACTTGTCCATTCTCTATGAATCTACCAAAGTACTCTCCACCTCTATCTGATCTCACGATCTTGATTTGTTTTCTACATTGATTTTCTACTTTAGCCTTAAAAACTTTAAAGACATCTAAAGCTTCGTCTTTAGAACGAAGTAAGTAAAGATGCATATATCGTGAATAATCATCTATAAAGATGATAAAGTAATTCGGACTATTTGCATTCATGTATGGATAGCAAATATCCATATGTATGATTTCTAACAGATTTGCGCTCCTCTTTGCACCTCTTTTAGACTTGTTAGTTTGCTTATCTTTAATGTAATTAACATAAGTCCCATAATAAAAAAAATCCAAAGTACTAAGTACTTTTTCAATACCAAATTCTTAAGTCCCTCAATAGAGATGTGTCCTAATCGCTAATGTTACAACATAGAAGAATCCTCATTCACAATACATCGTTTTATCCCATCAATAGTATGCATAAAAGTACAAGCAGTGTCATTTTATAATTTAAGAGAATAAAGACCATCAATCAAAACACCATGTCCAAGAACTTTGAATTTATTGGATAATTGAAAACCAGAATTTGTAAAATTAAAGGTAAAACCTAATGGTACAAGTTATGAAATAAAATTAAATTTCAAGAAAAACTTGATACATAAAAGGTATTTTCCATATGTAAAATAAAACCACTGCTTAACGTCAAACTGCAAGTGTCAATGGCTTCCACATGTGAACTTATCTTGCCTCTTGAATAGATGTAGCGTTCACTTCCCACTAGTTTCCTTAGGTTGTGCATACTCTGCAAGGTAATTGAAACATGAATCGTTAAACTATAATCAATCCACTATATGTTATGATTAACACTAACCATATTAGATTCATAACAAACAAATGAAAGGTGAGTACCTTTCATTTAGAGCTAGTTCTTAAATTTTAAACATTCTTTCTTCATATGTCCCCTCTTTTTGTAGAAGAAACACTTTGATGTTTTCTTTATCTCGAGCTGAGGAGGATTTTGTCTTTTCCCTTATTTTTGTCCTAATCCTTTTTTTTCTTTTCTTTGCGTAGTCAAGTTTACCTTTTCAGCCTCTTCCATAGCCAATCTTCCTTCTTCTTGAGCACACATGATTGATCAACAACTCATTAATTGACCATTTTTCTTTATATGTGTTGTAAGAAAATTTAAAAGGGCCATATTGTTGGGGCAGAGTGTTCAGAATAAAATGACACAGAAAAGATTATAACATTTTCACTTCTAAAGTTTTTAACCGAGTCGCTATGTCCCTCATGCGCATGATATGATCACACACACCTTTTATCCCAGTAAGCCTTATATATGATAATTGCATTATTAAGGTGCTAACAAGAGCACTGTTAGGTGTAGTAAATTGCTCATCGATGACTTTTAAAAGATCTTTCACCTTAGTATCCTGTTCAACGAAACCACGAATACTAGCAGATATCTTAGTCTTTATGAACATCACAGAGAGACGATTGAATCACTCCCATTTGTTATAAAGACTAACTGTATCAGGAGTGCTAGTTTCAGTGATAGTAGGTAGTTCATCTTTCCTTATAGCATAATCTATATTCATCAAGCCCAAATGAAGAAGCACTCTCTCCTTTCATACCTTATAATTATCACCCTTTAATTTGGGAATATCACACAACTGTAGAGATATTCACAGGTAAAATAACGACAAAATTATTAAACATACATGCTTATTAACAAAATTATAAGACCAAAATTACAATATTTTACCAATGTAAATCTTGCATGAATTCAAGAATCTAATGACATAAAATTTGCCAGTAAACTAAAATTCTACTCAATTAGATCCATTTGATAATACTATCAAATTATGTTCTTTTTCTTAAATTTATGTGGGTAAATGTATAACAAAATTTATGTGAGTAAATCTTATTATATATATATGATTAACTACAACTAATGTTTACAGATCCATAAACTTAAATATATAATTTTAAGCAATTACAGTTCATAGCTGGTCGTAAATCAACCTACACTACCAATGGAGATGATGAACCTGCAGAAGAAGAGATCAAGAAGAACAATGAAAAGAGCAAGGGGATCTTCAAAGCTGTTGAAGCTTATCTTCTCCAAAACCTTGAGGCTGCCTACACTTAGGTTTGGTCTTCTCTACAGTTGCATGGCATGTCTGTTACGTAAAACGATAGTTGTTGGTTTCTCCAAGGTCTTGGCTGTGGCGGACGATTTTCGATTAAATAAGGATTGGTCTTTTCTACGTAGCTCAGTGGTGGGAGGCGTGGATCATGCACCCAACAAAACCCTGAGGTCACAGGTTCGACTCCCAGCGCCCACAGACGGGTGTGACCAAAGGGGACAAAACCAAAAAGATGCGGGTCCTACTCCCAAAGTTCTGCCAGGTTTTGGCTAAACGGTGCGTTGCTGTTGAGATCCATAGTCTTCTACCTTCTAAGATGAATCCGGCGTGAAGATACCTGCAAAACAAGGAAGGCGCGTCGAGGGTTGTGTCCTGATTAGCCCCTCCGACGCTCAAGTCAGTCTTTTGGTGAAGGTGAGGCTGCTGAATGTAGAGAAAAACTAGGTTATGATTACGTACCTCTATTGTGGGAGAATTATACCTTATATATGATTCTGCGGCTAGGTTTAGGTCTTCACGTAGACTTCTATCTCTGCATGGAAAGTTTCCCATGCTGACGGGCCGCAGGGAATGTGGATCGGACTTGGGCCTGGCGTGGCAAGTAGGAATAGACCGATCGGCCCATAGGTGGTCTCGATTGAATCCGGGCCCTGCACGGTCGACCCGACCAGTTTTAAAAATATTAGAATTCATTTTTAATATTCTCAAATATTAAAAACTAATTTGTATTCAAAAGTAAACATTAATTCTGCCTAAAAAACATTCAGCTACATGTAAATGAATGTCTCCGCATTTCACAAAATGTGACATTTTAATTTCGATTTGGACTCTGGTGGAGAGGAAATTATGTATAATCATGAAAATGAAGAAAGCATTGCCTCTGGAATTGACTCCAGCTAAAGATTTTAGCTATGGAGATTAATTTCTACGAGGTCTTGGTAATAATTAGTCTCTCTGTCTATGCCTTGTCGGATCCTTCAAAAGTTATCAATACAAAGTGTTTGAACTTTAGACTTCCATTCAAAGTTATTGGACAAAACATTGATGTAGATTTAGTTGAATGATTGTAGCTTTTTGTTAGTAACAACCAAGAATGGATGTTTTGCTTTTACGAAGAGATATTGTTTTCGAAAAACCCACAATATATGTACGCATGCTTATGTATATACATGTTAAAATATTTAAAAATGAAATAAAATAGAATTTATAAATAAAATATAAAATAAGTAAGAAAATAACTCGATGAATAAAAAGGTATTTAGACGAATTAATTGAGAGGAAACTGGTCGGGTCGGCTGTGCTAGGCCCAAGACTAATAAAAACGACTCATGGGTTCATCAGGTTCACGCATCTACGGCCTACTCGCAGGCAGAAATCTTCCATGCAGAAGTAGAGATCTACGTAAAGACTTAAACCTAGCGCCCTACTCTATATATAAGGTATGGTTTTATCACGAAAGAGGTACGCAACTAAAAAACCCTAGTTTTTCTGATTCTCTAGCCTGAAAATTCTCCAAGAGACTAACTTGAGCATCGGAGGGGTTATCGAGAAACAACCCCCGACGAGCCTTCATTGTTTTGCAGGAACCTTTGTTATAAACAGTCAAGTTCATGGATCCAAATGGCAATATGCAACCTTTTCAGGATCTGGCTGAACCAGAAATAATACATTTTAGATATTAAATTATCATTTTTTTAAAAATAGTTAAACCTTAGGAGATTCCAAAACTTAGGACAATGTGTCATAGAACTCCCAACAAAAGAACGTATCTTTAAGGTAAAAAGTACTTCCTTTTAGGTAACTAATTGTCTATATTGTTGTTGATTAACAGCTAGGCCACATGCTCTAAACATAATGAATTCTTTTTAATCATGGGACTAGATCTTGTCCTACTAATTAGGAATTTGACTGTATATTACTGAATTTTCCTAAACTCAGCTTATCAACGAAATTTTTACTGAATGTCGTTGTTATTGTAAGGTTTAATTCATAAGTAGAATTGCGAGATTTTCTCATATTGACCTTTTATAAGAATTATATTTATTCTTTTACTATATTATTATAAATTCAACCACAATCTCAACAAAAATAATCACTTTTAACCCTTAAAAAAAGTTTCATATAAAAAAGAAAATTTGAAAAACTCCATTCTTATCTTGAACCAAATACAAATTGATAATTTTCTTTTAGTGACTATAAGAGGAAAAAAAAAAAAGGAAGTCTTACAAGAATTAGAAGAAGGTGATTAAGAAAGATATGTCAGAGTTAGCTCTCACTAAGATAGTGGTTAGAATTGGAAAATTTTGGCGTGATAGGATAAAGGTAAACAACACACCTTAGAGCCCTCGCTCCTTACCTTTACCGCATAGGAAGTCCAACTCAATTTCTTTTGTCTTTACGGGGTGTTTTTTTAGGTGTAGGGGGGAAAATTCTTGCGATGGATGTATAAAATCGTAAGATTGTCGTATTTTCAGGACTGTTTAGTGAAAACTCATAACGCAATTAGCAACGAAAAAATGCGATCTTTACAGGGATGTAAATAATAGCATATCATAGTCACTATCAGGTATATATATATATATCAGTTTTTACGTATTTGCTCTTTTAACCTGCATCACTAATATCCTGTCACATATATACATGAGTCTACCGGAAACAGTCTCTTTATCATATAAAAGTAAGGTTGTGTACTATCAGATTCCTTCAGACTTCGTTTCACTGCGAAACTTCAGAATATGATGATGATAACGATGATAATTAAGAGATTTCGGACTAATTAGGAGCAACCTCTTTATTAATTAAAAATAAGATTACATACTATTCAATTTTATTAGACTTTAGGAAAATTTTGAGCGGATGTTATAGTTATATGAGGATATGATAACATCACCATATTGTAATTCTTATATCATCAATAAAGCGTAGCATTTGCCGCTTTCTGGTTGTCCATTTTAAAGATTTGAAAAAGTCCACGTGTTCGTGTTATCTATACAGGTAACTTCCTTATTATGGAACCCGGTTTTGACTGGACCAATTAAAAAATCGGACGGTGCTCATTGCATCATGCTTTGGTATCCATGATGTCATCTTATTGATGATATCCTATGGGATCTAGTCGGCCCCCTTACAAAAGTTATGGTAATAGCTCAGCAGCACTCAAGTCAATTGCTAAATAAACATCATGACATTACCTCTTCCTTCTCCTAATTTATTACGTTGTATTTGTTTTTAAGACGTCTGTGGAATGCGGATTCTGCATGGTCATATCTAACAAAAGCGACAACTACTGAACTAAAACATGACATGAAGATCCTGTTACCAACAGACATATATTATCGATTTATTAATAAATAAAAAAGGGTTGCGGTCATATGTGAACAAAGGAAGATTTAAAGTTATGGGCTTTTGCTTTTTAATCACAATGGCTCCATTCATTGAAAGGGAATTTGAAGGTAGAAAATGATGTTGGCATTAAACAAGTTTGAAAATGATGTTGCCATAATCAAATTGTGTCTTTTCCTTGCTTCCTTCTTCTTCATGTCCTTGGAGATATTTTGATCAACTATGTGATCAGGAACAAAAGAAAAAGAAGATTATATTACATACATTATTTTTGCTTGATTTGTGGATCCGAAGAAAAAAAAATTCTATGTCAAGTTGGACTTCTGAGTAATTGGATTACGACTAAAATGGTAGACATCGTTTCATCTTATTTAAATTTTAAAAAATGGTAATTTTTTTAAACACGATGAATTGGATTCAAATTTTAATTATATTTATTAAAAAACAGTTGTCCAAAACATAATTACATCAAGTTGTTGCATATTTTTGGTATTAATAGTCATGGAATTTCTTTTGATTATTCTAAGTAAAATAAAAGGAGAAATTAACGTGTTAAAAACCGATTTAACAGTAAAAATTTTGAATTCCATTCAAATTTTAATGTTTCAGTTTGATTTAGTTTAATAACTTTTGTTGTCAAAAACTGAAAAGTTTATTAATTAGTCAATATAAGTTTTTATAAATCAATTAGTTTTATTTA
>JANKYF010110395.1:0-14606 GCA_029829435.1 Erythroxylum hondense | reverse complement strand
ATGGGAAGAATTGTTTTGTTTAATATGTGATGGAATAAATTAAGATAAGAAAGAAGGAAAGAAAAAAAATTT
Organism: Erythroxylum hondense; assembly: GCA_029829435.1. Classification (NCBI taxonomy): domain Eukaryota; kingdom Viridiplantae; phylum Streptophyta; class Magnoliopsida; order Malpighiales; family Erythroxylaceae; genus Erythroxylum; species Erythroxylum hondense. The sequence continues at coordinate 14,534 of JANKYF010110395.1, read as the reverse complement.
AGACCGATTTCGGATAGTTTAGTCTAAGGTATCCAACGCGACGTTTTCTTCGATAATTGTGTTCGGATGTCGAATTCAGTTTTTGTTCCGCCTTTGTTTGTTTGTTTCGATTTTGAATTCGCATTTCGATTTCTTTTCCGTATTTTGTGATCCGATTCTGTGTTTCGATTCTGCTTTGTTATTTGTTTTGCTTTCGATATATTCGCCTTTTGATTTCGTTTCGTTGTGATTTCCGATATGCTTTGTTTTCGCTTTCGTTTTTTATTTGTAATCCATCCGATTAGCTTCGTGTTCGTTTTGTTTCTTTTGCTTTGGTTTTCGATTTCGTTCGTTCGATTCGGTTTCGATCTGCTTTTCGCATTTGTTTTCCGTTTCCGTTTTCGCTTTTCTGGTTGGGATCTGGTCACCGAATCAGGTCCCAACAAAATAAATGTAATCAAGTGAAAAATAAATGTCCTAATGTTAGGTAGAAAGTTTGACTTGTGAGTTGACTTTTTGATTTAAGCAAAATTTGAGAGAATGGTCTTCTTAAAACTTGTAGCTTATATTGAGAGTTTTCTGTCGCCATAAAGTATGATATTTTTCGATGTCGGAATCAAAAGTTATAAATTTTGAAAGTTTGGATGTGTTATAGGTTGACCTAAGTTATGATAGAAACTTTGACTAAATAATTAACCTAGTTAGAGGTTGTAATTGCTTTTAAGTTCTTCATGAAAGATTTAAATAATGTTCTGATCTTTATATTGATGTGAAATATGCAATTTTTGCAAGTTTCTGTTACTATGTTAGCATGATTATTAGAGGACAGAACCTTTGATTGGAAATTTGACTTCCTTATAGGCCAAATTGATTTTTTTGTCCTTCAAGAAAGTTGTAGGCAACTTTTTGATCTTTGCATCAATATAAAATATGCCATGTTTGGACTTTGGAGTTGAAAGATAGAATTTTTAGAAGTTGAGTTACTGTTTTGGGATGACAAGTAAAGGCAGTAACTTTGACTGGTTTTTGACTCCTTTAGAGACGGAATTGGCTTCTAAGTCCTCATGGAAATTGTAGAGCTTTCTTTTATCTTTCCATTGATATGAAATTTGAAAATTTTGGAGTTCGTAGTCACAAGTTATGAATTTTAGAAGTTAGAAGGTCGCGCTGGTGAGCGACCTGCTCGGCCATTTCCGCTAGGCCATTTCCACTCGACCGTTGCTGCTCGGCCATTTCGGCTTGGCCATTACCGCTCGACCATTTCCGCTCAGCCATTGCCGCTCGGCCATTCCAGCTCGGCCATTTCCGTTCGGCCATTTTCGCTCGGTCATTTTTCCTGACCGACCTCTCTACATTCTTTTGGCTATAACTTATTTGTCCGACCTCTAATCGACCTGATTTTTAAGCGTTGGATTTCTAAGACATTCCTCTATCTATCCATGGAAAATTGTGAATTTTGAGATTAAATTGAGGATGATGGATTTAATCAAAGTGAGTTAGATAATTTTCTGAACATGATTCAGTCTTATGAGAAATTCTTGATCTGTGGAGATCCGATTGATCTGATTCTTGTTGCAAAATAAAATAGAGACTTGGAGCTACAAGTCATATGAAGGAATTGAATTTCAATTTAGACACTAAGACTTTCAATTTCTGGATTGAAGTCGAGTTTAGTGCTCAGTTTTGGTTTAGTAAGAACTGAAAGTATTTTGGCTATAACTTTTGTTCTAGGCATCCAAATGAGGTGATTCTTAATTTGGATTAAACTAGAGAAATAGAGCTACAAATGTTATGAAGAAATAAAGTTTCAATTTTGTCCTTAAGAATGTCAATTTTTGGATGGAAATAACGGCTGGAAAATGATTTAACATAAGACATGTCCGAATTGTTTGGAGCATAACTTTCGGTGTAGTCCAACAAATTAAATGATTTTGGTGGCGTTATGAAATTAAGACAATGAGGAACATTTCTCTAGAAGGAAGTTTTGGTAAATTCTTTCAATTGGATAGTGAGGAAAATATCCTAAGGTTAAGTATGATTTAAGGGTAAAATTGGAAGATCATATAAGGAATTAAGAAGTTAGGCTTAAATGGAAGGACATTTTGGTCATTTATCCCTCATTAAATGTCATGGCATATAAAAAGAAGAGAATGTGTTGTTTTAAGAAGAGGAAGTCACGAAATTGGTTGAAGTTAGAACAAAATGAAAGAAGAAAGGAAGAAGATGGGTTCGGTGGTGGAGAAGAAGAAAGAAAGAAAGGTGAAGTTAGGGTTTCAAATTTTATTGAGTTTTAAGAGAGATTTGATGCTTATTTAAGAGGAAAAAGGTGGAAAAGCATGGGAGCCTCATTGTAAAGCAAGAAATTTCAGAAAATGAAGAAGGATGAAGGTAAGAGAGATTTTTGATCTTTGAGTTTTTCTTGAATTTTTGGTTTAGAATCATGGAAAATAGTATGAGTTTGTGGATTATGAAGTCAATTTTGGTGAATGCTTAGTTTAATTGGTTCAATTTTGGATGAAAAATTGATTAGGGTTTATGTTATTGAATTAGGGAAAAATTAAGGAAGGGCTTGGAGAATTGATGTCATGGACAAGTTGCTAGCATGGAATTGAGGTGGGTAATGTGTTTATGCTTTGAATTATAAGCATATTATGTGATTTTGAAAAATCAAGAAGCAAATAATTTACAAATTATTATTTGTATTAATGTTTAAAAAAATTATGATTTTCGAATGATTAAATTCCTTGATTTCGGAATGATTTTAAGAAATTTCAAGAATTATGAAATTTATTGTTTTCGAATTATTCGAATAATTTGATAATTGTTGCTATGATTTATTAAATTGAAATAATTGAGGATTTTATTGTTTGAATAAAAGATGAAATTGCTATATGAACTTTGGATACTAATTGTGCATTGTGAATTGGAATGTGTTTGATTTAAGATTTAAAGAAATTTCTATGAATTATGTAGTCTTTATGTTTTGAAGGATTTTGCTAAGATTTTATTAAATTTCAAATGTGTTTGGAAGATTTTGATAAATTTAGAAAATTTCTGAAATTACTCATTTATTGGATTTCTGGAAATCAAGTATGTACAAAGGTTTGAAAATTTAGAAATTGATCCAATCGTTAAATTGATTGTTTGCGAAAGATTGGATAAATTGTCAAATTTTGCTTCGGATGATTTGATAAAAATAAATGCAATTGTTATATTCATTTGTTTTAAATGATTTTTGCAAATTATGAAAAAGGTTGCTTTCAAGAAGTAAATTGTTTTAAAAATTTATTGTCTATAGTTTTGAAAAGTCAAGAAGAAGATTACAATGTTTCGAAATTATTGTTTTCGAATGAGTTGAATTATTGATGAAATTGTTTCGGACAATTTAATATAATGATTCAATTGTTACTTTCTTTGGTTTTGAAAATGACTTGAAAAATTGTTACAAAAGTTTAATTGTTTGTTTTTAAAATGATTTGTAAAATTGATCGAAAAGTTTAGAAAGAAAGTTTAAACAATCAAGAAAGGAAAATAATTATGAAATTTATTATTTCCAAATGATTTTGAAAAATTGCTATGATTTTGTATTTCCTTGTTTGTGCATGTTTGAGACATTGAACATGTATTTGGTTGTTTATGAGATTGATTGATGCATTGAGTTTGCATTTGAATTGTTATATGAATGTGTGTGAAATTGTGAATGTGAATGTGTCGAGTACGACAAGATATGAAAATATGAAAAATTGAGTTTCCGAAAAGTGCCTTCGGGCAATCTAATTTTCAAGCATGAATATGTGTTATATGGGTTTGGTTAGGTCCTATAAGTAGAGTTAGTGCACTGGTCTCGTTTTTAAAAGCTTCTCCTGCCTGCCCGCTAGTGGCACTGGAGCTCCAATTTCGGACTCCCATAAGTCATGGCTACATCGAACCGTTATGTGGGAAGGTGTAGTACGTTTCGTTCACGGCTGCACAAGACCGCTATGCGGGATTGTGCAGTACATTTCGTTTTGGACCGACCCAAACCAATTGATGTGTTTATGTGTTTTTGATTTTGTTCATTGTTGTGCTGCATTCATATTTGAATTTTGTTCAAATTGTGAAAAATTCGAGAGTTTTTTAGAAATGAAAAAGAGAGGTTTCTAAGTGTGATATTTTTGGAAGATTGTTTAGAAATAATTTGAAAAGTGGAAGATTTTGAAAAGAAGATTTTGAAGAACTTTGTGAAATGTTGATCAATGGAAAAATAAATTTTGTAAAGGTTTTTGTTTATGTTTCAATTTATAAACATGTTAGCCACGAGCTGTCTAGCTCACCCCCCTTTCATCCCCATCTCCAGGTTTCGAGCGGGAGATCGAATGAAACAAAGTCAAGCCATCTGGCCGTTTTTGCATATTGTTGTATTTCATATATTTTGGATTTTGGTATTTGGTTTGTGAATGGCTTGGAATGCCATTAAGGTTTTGTAAGAAATTAATTTATGGTATGTATGGATTATGAAATTTGTATATGGCTTTTAAGTTATGGAATTGTTTATGGATACGATGGGGTTTGTGTTCGGATTAAATTACGGACTTGTATATTGTATTGAGGTATGATTTTTGATTATGGATTGAGATGTATTGAAGTGTTATAGAAATAGGATTGTGTTTGTTTATGCTGAATTTCCGGACGGGAAGGTCCGATGATTCTGAGTTTTTGTTTGAGAATTTAGAAGTGTGTTTTGAAACCCTTTGCAGGCTTAGGTTTATGAAAATGCAGCCGTTATGCTGCCCGATTTTTGTTAAGCACTATTTGAGTAAAGGATAAGAATAAGGATAAGTTTTACTATAGTTGAGATTGAAATATGAATGATTAAGAATGAATAAGAAGAATCAAGTAATTTGAGATTAGTATGAGATTAAGGACAATTTTCCAAAAAGGGAAAATTGTTTTGATTTGTATGAAAGATGAATTAGATGAAAAAAAAATGTATACCGATTTTGGATTAGGTTTAGTCTAAGGTTTCCAACGCGATAGTTTTTTTTATACTGTGTGTTTCCAACAGATGTCGGAATTTGTTTCAGTTCGATTGATCCATTCGTTTGTCTGCTTTGATTCGATTCGCTTTCGTTCGCTTTGTTTTCTGATTTATATTTCCGCTTTCGATTCATTCTCTTTCGATTTGTAATTTGATTCGTATCCGATTTGATTTCGCCTTTTGTTCCTTTCTTTCGATTTCGTGTCCGTTGTCTGTTTTCTGGTTGGGGTCCGGTTCTCGAGATTGGGTCCCAACAAGACAGATTCAACCTCCCCTAGTAATGGCGGGAGAGTTGAACTTATTAAAGTATCAAAAATGGTGGTAGATCTTCAATCGAGATGCTTACCCTAAAGTCTTGGTCTGATTTCCTCCAAATCCTAAATGAAATATAAACATGTCATTCTTTTGCTGATCAACTGCATGTTTATTGGATATAGATGTGTTTCTTTGTTTCCTATTATTTATAAGTTGCCCTTACGTACACGTTGATCCCTTTTAATTTAATGTTATTATTTTTCAAAAAAACTCTATATTGGAGTGTTTTCTTGTAGTGGCACAAGAAAAAAAGAAGAAGAAGAATACCCGAGGGAGAAGATATATAAGACCTAAAATTATTAAAAGTTACAAAGCTAACATTAGCATGCTTGGACTCAAGAATATGGGATTGAATGGCTGTCCATCCCTCCCACTTTGATTGTGTCTTCTTTATAGCATGCATTGCCTCCCTTCCTTTCTCCTCCCCTTACCTTCTTCTCTTTTATGCCTACCTGTTGCTTCCTGGTTCATTCTTTCAGTTTGAATCGGGTTCTTTCCTTTAAAAGACACCCCTAGTTTAACTTTCCTTCCTGACTGATATCTTGACAATTTACCGTTATTAGCAAATGTCAGATGGACCCTCAACCACACCCCCTTCTCCTGTAGCTAATCCTAAGCCTCATCTGGAGAAAGAAGACTTCCCTCTTCTCCCATCTACTCAGAGTACAACCCCCTTCTCAGAAAGTGGATAAACAATTTTGGAGTTGAGCTATTTAGTTATTTAGCTAGCTATTTAGTTACTCCTATAGCATTGGATGATAACACTACTAACATCAAAAAGGTAGGACATGCAAAGGTATGCATTGAAGTTGATACCAAGGAGTTGCTTGAAATCATCTGATCGGCACTTCGTATCGATCTAAAGATCAATCCTTTGGAAACCGAATCAAAAATAATTAAATTCCAAGGATTGCAATATAGGATGCAACCTCGGGTCGTCTCACTTAATTGGAACCAAGTGAAAAAGGTCTAAGCTAGCCTAATTGTCAAAAGAAATGCAAACAAAGTTGATAAAAGGGGGTTTTGGATCATTTGAAAGAACTAAGGAAATTTAACTAAAATTGAAGGACAAAGTATAAAAAAATGAAATTGAAAATTCGAGTAATAAGCAAATGAGATTAAATCCTCTTGAAAATGAGCTTAGGCTATCATGGTTCAAAACAATTTTCAGGGAGTGAAATTCACTAAGTTTTCAATTAACAAACCTTAAAGACTCTCCTTAAGTCCAGGATCTTGATTAATGAACTCCATTTCTCAAGATCCCATTAAGTGCTCTTAAGCCTTAGAACCTTAAGGGACTCTTTAAGTCCAAGTTTTTAATCAATGAACTCTGTTAACTAAAACCTTGTTAAATGCATCTTAGTGTGTGAAATGGATAAGTTAATGCAATTGGTCAATCAGCTCAAGCACAATCTCAATATCAAACACAACTAGGCAGATAAAGAGGATTAACGCACTCACCAAAAGAAATATATGAAACTTCATATATTGAGCATCAAAGTTCTACACTAACCAATCCTATAACACAAGACATCGTTCGACACTTGATTAAACTATAACCAAGCTAATCTAACTACACGGCAATAAACCCTAACTCAGGAATTTACAACAATGCAATTAAACTTGACGATGTAAGATTAACTCCCTTTTTAAGAACTGGTGAACTCAAGCCGATGCTACATTCTTAAGAGAAAATGTGGGTTTAGCCAAACATGACTCCAGTTTCTCTCACGATTGTTAAAGATCAGATGTCACCCACGGTTGCAACAGAGGCTGGCGGTGGAGTAGAGGTGATGGCGATGGTCGAAGATGAAAGATGGAAGTGTTCGGTGGAAAAATCGTCTGTCTGCGTCCAAAGGATTTTTCGACAGATGAAGCTCTCCTTTGACCTAAAAATAGCAACCTTTTAAATGATGAGTGCGGGTCGGGTTGACACAGTGAGAGAACTTTCCAAATAGAGTCCGGATATTAGTCTACTCGTCGCAGCGAGATGATTCTTTGACGTCGCGGCGTGCCCTTCTTTGATCGCTCGTCGCGGCGTGCTGCTTTGTTGGCGTCGTAGCGTGCTCTTCTTAGATCGCGCGCCACGACATTTTGCTTGTATCACGTCACGACGTGCGAACTTTTCATGCGCCGCAACGTGTTGACTCTTCTGATCCTTTTAACTCTTCTTTTCTCCTACAATATGAAACAACAATTTGCAGTATCAACAGTACTTAGAAAAATTATGATGGAATTAATGTCAATTTGCAACAATTTTAATATCAAATTGTATAAGGTATGAGCTCATGCAAGGGACTAATTAAAGAACAAAAATCACAAATTAAGAGTCAAAAAGCACACTAAAAACTATAAAAGTGTAGCCAATTTATATAATAAACTTGTGCTCAATCATGGAACAAATAAATAAGCAATGGATCCAAAAACCCATAAATGACATGCATTTGGTCTCCTGCTAAACCAGGCTTTATATAGCGATTGTCCTGCAACTGCTCGTGTGGGTGATCCATTTATAATATATACTATTGTAGCCACCGCGCTTCTGCCCAGAAATTGTTTGGAAGACTTTATTCATTTAAAATGCTTTTGGCTGCCTCTATGATCCTTTTATTCTTCCTCTTTGCTACACTAATTTACTGTGGTGTATAGCTTGTTGTCAATTTTCTCTGCATACCTGATTGATCGCAAAATAATTGAAATTTTTGCGATGTAAATTCACGCCTATGATCAGTTCTCAGTTTAATAATTAAGTTTCCAGATTCTTTCTCCACTTTAGAATTTTTTTTATAATTAAGTTTCCAGATTCTTTCTCCATTGTAGCTTTGAATTTTTTGCAAAATTCAAAAACCTTAAATTTCTCTTTCAAGAAATATACCAGTGCCACCCGTGAGAAATCATCGAAAAAGATTGGAAAATACTTACTCCCATTCAATGATAATGTTTGCATTGGACCACAGATATCTACATGATTAAGTATCAAAGGTTTAGGGGCTCTCCACGATTTGCCTACTGGAAACTTATTTTGATGATGCTTCCCAAAAATGCAAGGCTTATATTAGCTTTCATAGGACTTTATTGCTGGTATTCCGATCACCATATTTTTCTTGAGTAATAGTTGTAACTCAAAAAAATTAAGATGAGCAAATCTTCTATGCCGCAAAACTAAATCATTACTTGAGGCTTTGAATACATTAAGATTTAGTTGTGAAAATATGGTAGGAAATATTTTCTTTTCAGAAATTTTAACTAAATACACTAAATTCATGCTTCTTTTATGATAAATCAGACATTCATCCTTATCAAACATAGCATAATTACCTTTCTTCAATAATTGAACCAAACTCAATAGATTATGAGTAATATCAGGCACGTACATGACATTCTAAATAAGTTTCCTACTAGTTCGCAACCTACATCAATCTTGCTTATTCCACACACCTGAACTTGATTATTGTTGCCCAAAGTTGCTTGTGAGTCTACAGAGACATCAATCTCCACAAAATAATCCCTGTTTCCAGTCATGTGATTATTGCATCCACTGTTTAAGTACCAAACTTTAGAAGACATATCAACATTAGCAGCCAAACAAGAAACAAATGAATTATCTTCATAATCTTCTTTTAGCGTACTCTTTGTCTTAATACTTTCTTGCTATATGGCCATATTTATTGCATTTGTAACACTAAACATCATTTTTCTTTATGATCATTTTTATTTGTACTCCAGCAATTTCTCAATGTGATTAGTTTTACCATAGTAAGAATGTAGAGGTAGAGAGTTAACATTACTTTGGTTTCTCTCCTTGACATATGATCTGTCGCAACCTTTTCCTTAATGTAAGTACTGTCGTCCAACGCCATGCTTGCTACTAGTTCCATCTCTTACTGAACCTTCAAATTTCTTTTTCATATGAATCTTTGATTGAAAGGCCTACTTCAAAACGTCCCTATTTACCTATTCATACAAGCTTCATGTGACTCAAGAGAACCCATTAGCTCAATAAATAAGTAATCAGAAAAATCCTTAGATTCTTCAATAATAATAACAACATGATCAAATTTAGGGGGAAGGCTCCTTAAAACCTTATCATCAATCTTTTGGTCAGACGACTTTTCACCAAAAGATCTAATTTGATTTGCAAGGGCAAAAATTCTTAAAGAGAAATCTTAAATTGAATCAGATGGCTTCATCAACAAATTCTCAAAATCTCAACAAAGAGTTTGTAGCTTTATTGTTACTACCTTGGTTGACCCTTGATGATGTTCTTAAAGCAAATCCTATGCTTCCTTTGCAATGTTCGCTCCCATCACTCGTGGGAGTAGAGCATCATTTACACCTTGTTGAATGAAGAATAGGGCCTTTGTATCTTTCTTTTGCTTGTCCTTTAATTCATTCCTTTAGGTTGTTGTCAATCTTGACATTTGTTCAGGATCAACAATTTCTTTAAAACCAGTTTCCATTAAATCCCACAAATCTTAAGACCTAAACAAAGTTCTAATTTTCACTACCAAAAATTGGTAATTATTGCCATTGAAAATGGGAACTGTTTGAGTATTGGAGGTATTGCTAACTACCATTTTATCTTTGGCCAGCTATACACTCTTTTTTTTTGGTGATTTCACACTTTCAATAAAGATCACTCACAAAACACTTCTCTTGAACCAAGGCTTTGATAGCAAAATTCAGAAGAACAACTGAACCTAATAAAATAAGCTCATAGATTCTCAGAAAAAATACACTCACAGGGACAGAAAACACACTTAAACTTGTGGACTAAAGCAAGACTTTTTATTAAGTTTGATAAACCATAAATTTTGGTCCTTTACATGCACTTGTATTTTTTAAGTAGGAGACATGTACATAAAAATAATATCATATCTTAACAACTTCACCACTAAATATGAAAACCATGACTAATGAACTCACTAAATAAAAGGAGCAAAACAGAACATGGAAACATGGTAAAACATGTGGAGGGGCAACTGTCAAGAACCTGAAGTAGTCAATCTCCAATACTTTTGGGAGGGTAGGATTTGAGAGGAACATCAAATATCACCTACATGTCAAAAATAATGCAAAGAAGGTAACAACTGCCAAATATAAAAATAACTACATAGGCATAATTGATAGTATTGGGCAATACATAATTTCCAAAATAAATCATACAACAAAACTCATGGTATAAATGTAGAAATCATAACCAGGATCTTTATCCACGTTGAAATTAGTGGATATCTAGCTCCTAGAATTTGTAACAACAATTACCCACTATTCACATAGTAAGATATAAAAGCTTCATACTGTAGAATATGACTTTTAAAAGCATATATGAAAACTTACTAACAAGAAATAGGGATCGTTATAAGGAAGGTTTTTCCATCCATCAATTAACAAAAATGATATCATCTTATCTTATATCAAAAGTGTAGGCTTCAATTTAAGCCAGGCTATAGAGCTTGAACTTGACAAATTTAAATTGAGCCTATTAAACTTGGACTGTTAGGCCTAGACTAGACCATTTCCTGGAAATAGTAATTGTTATAACCTCAATGCTTATAGAAAATAGATGCTGAGATAAAGGGTATCATTGATGAAGGCCTTTAGCTCCTTTAAAAATTAAGGTAAGTTCATGATTAATTAGGATTATAGGTTACTAAAGTAAGTTAACAAAAATAGAAGGAAACTAAATTCTTTTAAGGACATAATTATGAATTCTCATTCAATCAAGTCAAAACACTTTATAAAAATCTATGTTCATCATGAAGTTGATATTATTCAACTTTTTATGGCAATTCTTTTGTATTCCTTATGCAATAAGAATAATGTCTCTAATGCTCCTACCCTAAATGAAAGTCCTTTGAGGTTGGTTGTTGATTGTTCGAGCACCTCCTTCATTATAGTTTCCAATAATTTTGATTTTATTTTGTAGATTGTGTTGTAGCACGAGATTAGGATAAAGTCCTTTAGAGTTGAAGGATTTAGTACCTTCATAAGTAAGCAGATAAACATTTTATTAATTAACTTTTACAACCTATCATTAGTGAAAAGTTTTAAACATATTTCTGAAACCAAGTTTCTTATCAAGTTATAGGATTTGCTAAAGGAAAAGACATTGCCTTGGTTAGTTCCTAAGGTTTTATCCAAATTAAGGATAAATAGTGTTTCATCTACCTTAGTTCTAATAAAAGGTTAGATGAGAAATTCTAATTGAAGATGTTTGATCTTAGTCAGTATAAGTTCATGAATATACTTAATGTTGTTATGGGAATGATTACTATTTCCCAAGAGGTCGCTTAAATAGTTAAGAGCTAAAGTTTTAATCTTTGCTAAGTTACAACTCTACCATTATCGACGTAAAGGAAATTACACGTAAAGGAAATTACATTATTAGAGTTTATCCTTTGAATAATGGAATCGTGGAAATATTTATGATTTTACTGTCATCATCCTTTAACTATCTTAAATGAATTTTTCCCTAATATAAGAATGGTGAGTGGTTAAAGCTTTAGTATAGATCTTCAATTTCTTTCTTTCGACTACCTTAAGATTATTATCTGAATGGAGAAATTATTGGGATTTTTAGTCACATTAAGTTCTTTAACTTCAGCAACTACTATTATCTTTTACTACCTAACTTTAAGTTCAATAGTTTCTTCCCTTCTTTGATAATTTTAAGCTTCAACATATAAGAGAATAAGGAGTGGCCATTTATTAGGGTGTTAATTCCTTTAGTATTTGCTTCTTCAAATCTTGCAAAATCATCACATAGTTATTAAATTTAAAAAGAGAATGTTTGCTCAAAGATTCCCAATTGTCTTTATTCGAGATATGTTAGACACATGTAAGAGGAGGTGAATTATGTGTGACTTGAAAATTTTTGCAAGTTACTTTCAATTCGTATAAAGACAGGAGCCTATTAAAATTTAAAAAAATAGGAGCCTATCAAATGATAGAAGCCTGTTAAATGACAGGAGCCTACTAAATAATAAATCATGTTAAAACAATTTAAAATAGAAGGCTCCTGTTAAAACTGAAATGAACCTCTTGCAAGTTAAAAAACAGAAAAAGCCTATTATAAAAGTGAAGGAGCCTCTTGCAAAAATGAAAACACAAACAATGTATTGCCGAAATTTAAAAGTTAAAGAGGGAGAGGAATGATGCAGTCGATTTATACTGGTTCGACTTATAACCCAAGCCTACGTCCAATCCCCAAGTATCCAATTTAAGTGTTTCACTAAAATTCTAAGTAGTAATTTGATTAGCCTCTTCAAGCTCACGAGTACATATTTTTCAAAGTTCTTTAGCTTTCTAAACTAATAGTATTTAGTTGGCCTCTACAAGCTCTCAACAGATGAAAATGTAATTTGCTTGATATGAGCTGCAATGATCTATCTCAAAGAGATTTTTTACTTTCTAAAGCACAAGATAATTGATAAGAATATGACTTTCAAGATTATTAATGTTGTTGACAAAAGATTTGATAAGAATATGACTTTCAAGATTATTAATGTTGTTAATATAATTCAAGAGTCTAATATGTTCTTGCAAAAGCAGTGGCTCTTTCTTAAGTAGGCATTTTCTTCAACTAATCTTTGCTTCACTTACATCTTGAGTCAACTGGATGGATTTAATTTTGAATAATTTCGATGTCATCTTTGCCAAAAACTTTCCAGTAACCTTCATAATTAGTAGAATCTTTTCGGATAAATCATTTCTAATAAGGTAAGTTCATAAAGAAGGTTTCTGCGAAAAAGGAAGTGTATTTCTTATGATTTTGTTTTTTTTAGAATTAACCAGTTAACAATAAAAGGAAATAACCCCAATGATAAAAATATTCTTCCGGATATTATGAAATAAATAAGGTAAGTTCATTAGGAAGTTTCCTATAAGAAAGAAAGCATTTCTCCTACGATTTTAATTCTTTTTTAGAATTAGACCGTTAATTGCACAAGGAAATAAATCCAATTTGAAATTTGAAATATTTTATGGTTATCATCAAAATCGTTAATAATGAACCTTAAGCTAATAATTATAAGGTCAATTGTTTGTTGAATTTTGCCGAGAAGCTTGTAAAGTCACTCATCTATATTCTATTCACTAATGATTTATCTAGCTTCCAACAAAAATACCATCTATTTGATTGTTGTTCTAAGTAAACTAATTTTCTCAACACCTCAAGCCAAAAAATGTTGCTAAGGAAATACAATTTATAAGATTTTTACACACTTGATTCACATTCCCTTAAAATAAAAGCTAAAATTGGTGGATCCCATTACACTTATTAAAGTGTCCAAATTAGCTCAAATTGAAAATTTCTTAATAAGAGTTTAGGTTCTGCCAATTTTTGGTGTCAAATGTGTGAGCTCCATATAAGTTAGGTTATTTTTTTAATACTATAAATATTATGGCTGACATATATTTTAGTGTAAATTAAGGTTTAAAATAACCTTTTTGTCATTAAAAAATCATAAGGCCCTCTTTATCGCAAAAGGTTATATCCAAAGCGAGGCTATAGAGTATAGACATGCTTCCTTATAGTGACATTTTCCTTATTTCACCTATTTTGGCTATCATCAAAAATCTGAATTTAGAAATTTTCGAAAATATGAAGACAAATTTTATTAATAAAGAAGTAGATGAGAAGATCTATATGAATCAACCAGTGAGTTTTGTGTCTAAAGATTGAAAATGTTAAGAGTGTCACCTAAAACATTTAATATTTGGTCTAAAACAAAAATCAAAATAATGGTGTCATTGATTTCATTGAGTCATCATTTCAATTGATTTCAGAATGACCGAAGAAAATTATTGTGCATACATAAGAGGTTTAAAAAGAGTGTTTTAATCCTTTCTTTATATATGTGTATGGCATTTTTTGAGTTAGAAATGATATGGAATTAATTAATATTACTTAGAAGTGGTTGTTCTTTACATTTGAGACAAAGTGTAACATCTCGTTCCCATACTAAGGGTTAGAACCCTATATTTCTATAATAAAGAAAATAGCAACGAGAGATTAGAAAAACGCATCTCATGCTCGTGCATAATGTTAGCATACATGCATGTGAATTTGAATTTTTGCACATATGAAAATAATTGAACATGCATTCATGGGTAATTCCGGGTATAATTGAACTGTAATGTGATATTGTTGAGAATTGTGAATTTATTATATTGGAACTTTAATTGGTTAGTGTAATTGTTAATTTTTGAATTTTGGTGA
>JANKYF010109993.1:0-14616 GCA_029829435.1 Erythroxylum hondense | reverse complement strand
ATCAAAATAAATACAAATTAAATATTACTACAGTCATACATATACTAGGGCTAACACTGAAAAATTGGCAGCATTAAATTCCTCAATTCCTATACTCAAATAATCATCCATACTCAACTCTTACCTTAAACAAGTTCAAGCTCTTCAATTCTCCAACACTTCCTAACTTCAATCCTCCAACACTTCCTAACTTACTTCACCCACGGTTATCACTTGAACATATACACAAGTCAACATCTTCACATGGTTTCAGCTAGCTCTACATGAGAAGGAAGAAGGAGCAAGCCAAAAGAACAAGTGGAACTTATGTGGGAGGAAAAGAAAAAGCCAAAGAAGAAAAACCACAATTGAAGAAGATGGCAAGTTTCGGATGTTTTGTGTTTTAGGCCTTCAAAAATGAGTTTTTTAAGGAGAAACATGGAGAAAGTCGATGATGAGGCTTCCTTTAAGACACATGCATTTAAGTTAAGAAGCCACTTGGCTTTTTAAAATGGAAAAAGACAAATTAGTTAATTAACATAAATTAACCATAACTTTAATCTAATAAAAACTTAATTCCAATTATGCTAGGATCAAAAACAATTTCATAATTATTTATTCACTAATCCTATGCCATTACGCAGTTCCTTTTCAGTACAGAAAAGGCCCACTCAGTCAGTCAGTTGAAATTTTCCGGTCCGGGCGCGAACCCCGAAAAATTCCAGAAAAATTCTCATAAATCCCTAAAAATGTAAAACAATTTATGGTGCAGTCCAAATAATTTTCCAAACTCAATTACCCCATTAATTTCATACAGAAGTTCAATTTCAACCCTATGCCGGAAAATGACATGAATGCATGTATACTATGTGCATGTGCAACCAATCAGTAATTATAGAGGCTATATGCTGTATGCGCATGCCGAGATATAATTTAATATCCCGAACTCATCCTAATGACCAAAATGCCCTTTCCTATAGGAGAGGGGATGTTACAAGGGGAGACAATGGCACGACCATCTTCAGTCTTAGGAGGGCATAAATGAAGAGAGAGATCTGTGTAGGAGCCTCTTATGACTTACTTCCAGGTTACCGTCGAAGGAGTTGAAGATGAGGGAGGTAAGGTCTGGGTATTGGCCAAAAAGGGCAAAGAGGGTGATACAGCTGGGGGTTGTGACATTAAAGAGGATTGGAGTAATGGAGGAAGAGGATCAGTAGCTGTAGCTGAGGTTGAGACAGAGGGTAAAGGAGGAAAATCCTCCGTAGGACTGATTTGTTTGGTAGTGAAATTGGGTGTCTACATTGTCTGAACGGAGAGTCGCCCCTTTTAGGTAGCTAAATAGAGAAATGGTAGGAACTAAAAGAGGATGAGAAAACGGGCGGGAGGGGTCAAGATGGGATGAAAGACCTTAATACCCTTTTCACAAGGCAATGGAATATTCCTATCTAAAGAAGAGACTTAGGAGTGTGTTAGGGAGTGGAGGAGAGTTTGTGTGAATAGAGAAGGAACAATGAAGTATGGTGTTAGGAGGAGAATAATAGAAGTTTAAAACAAAGAGGGTTTGCAGGAGAGAAGGATGGAGGTTAGAGAGATGATGGAGAACATCTCACTAACCCATGTCATACTTCAACAATGAGAGTTGATGACAATGAAAGAGTTTATACATCTCAAATGAAAGAAGAAGACCAATGGAGGTAAGGATTTAAAAAGATATTGCTGGGAGTTTTTAGGAGGCAACTTTAGTGTTTAGTAAGAAGTTAGTGAAAAGGCAAGGGAAATAGAAGATGAAGGAACTGAAACACAATAATAATAGTAGTGTTAATTTCCCAAAAACTTCAAGGTTGAGTATAAGGAGATTCAAGGAGACTCATTCGGATATTGGAGAATATAGGTTCAAGAGGAGATCTTATGATATTGATTCGAGGATATTGGTTGATGTGGGATGATTTTTTATTGATGATTCACAATATGCTTTTAATAAGCTTCTTAGGATGGTTATTTAAATGAGAAATGTATACAAAGCTCACTCCTTATTTTTAGTTTTGAAGAATGCGATGTTTGCCAGATCTGAAAAGCTTACTTTTATGGGAGATCTACATCATGGGCCTAGTAATGAAATATACTCGTGGGTTTTGATGCCACACTTCAACCCAAAACCTTAAGATATTAGGTTTATGAATCTTTTTCACTTATATGTCCTTCACCGATTTCATCTCTTTTCAATGTGGAATTCTTTCTCGCACTTGGCATCCTAACAATCTCTCCCTTAAGTGTGAACTTTCACATTAAGCTTAGACTCTCTCCTGAGCGTAAGCCTTTTTTTGCCTCTTTTTAGCAACTCGAGTATACGGCATCACCAAGAGCCCTTTTACTCCACTAGCCTAGGCCACCAAAAGTCTCCTTGCTCTTCTTCGTGGGGAGGCAACCACAAGATTCGACTACCGTCTCTATACTCATCCCTTGTCGAACCATCGGCTCTGATACCATTTGTTGGATCTGAGGAGCCCACTTTCATGGGAGATCTATATCATAATCTTAGTAATAAAATATACCCGTAGGCTTTGACACTACACTTCAACCTAAAATCTTAAAGCATTAGGTTTATGGGTCATTTTCACTTATATGTTCTTCACAAGTTCCATCTCTTTTCAATGTCGGATTCTTATTCACACTTAAGATCTCAAAATGTTACCCAATGACGAGGTTGAGTGGGGGTAATAATGGGCCGGTTAAGTTAAGTCAGTATTAACCATAGCTCTATTTTTATTTTTTAAAAGTAAAAAATATAAAACGACATCATATTGTACAAAATAATATCATTTTTCTTATAACTATTAGGACGCATGCTAAACTTAGTCTGAGCAGTCCTAGCTTGTGCTCTATGTTTTAAAAAACAGACCTAAGGCCTAGGCTAGGGTCGAGAATATAAAGAATGAGGTTGACATTAGCCTAGGAGGCATAACGCAAACTAGTGAGTATTACTCGAATAGGAGGAAGAGGAGGAATTTTGATCGTTATATTACGTTAAGACAAGATTTAAAATAAGATTGATGTTGACTTTGGAGAAATAAAAAAGGTAGACATTGGACATCAAAAGAGAATTACACATACTACTCTACAATGCGAGGAAGAATTACTATCAAGAGTCTTCAACATGACAAGCGAAAAAGTAAAAGCTTGTGCATCACTCCATCTACCAATAATGTCATTTAAAGCGGATCTCTTTGAAATTGACTGCAAGCCAGTAAAACCATTTGGCGAACATCATCAGTATCAAGATTGTAAGTACTATTTTGACAGTGAAAGTGGAAGAAGCATATCAATAATTTGTTATCCAACCTTATCAGTAGACATCCACATCCCTATATGTTTAGAATAAAATCCTACCATCTGTAAGTTTCTTTTTTTTTTCTAAAAATAACATAAAATCACTGAAATTTCTTATAAATAAAGCACAATCTAACCAATGTTTCATGTTACATTCTGCTGTACTTTACATTAAAAAGAAAAACTAGAAGTCCGTACTTTTATAGTCCAGGTTTAGGAGACCACGCTAACCTAACAACTCCACCAACACCTCAGGTGTCGAACAATCCACCAACCTTAAGACTCAAAACTTCAACCCTCCAAGTGATGAATTGAAGATCTCTTCAGTACTTTAAAGGCATGCAACGTTATTTTACCTTCTTTGACATATTAAATTTTAATTAGTTTAAGTAAAATTATTGAGTTTAAATAATACTTAATAGGGTAATTAAATAATCATGTCACTTTTATTTAATTAGTCTATATGTGTTAATTGTATCACATGCATTTTCCATACAAGTTAAGAGAATTTTTCCGAAAAATTCAAAACTATAAAAGATTTCGATAATTTTAAAATTTGTGAAATTCTTTTAAAGTGGCTTGAACCATGACCATGTTTTTATTCCAATTTTAAATTTTAATGAAAATACTAAGAACCAAAATACATTTGCACCATTTAAGAAAACAAATAAAAAGCAATAAAGTCAAGAAAATAAGACAACTTTTATTACATTAATTTCAGTTTAAGCGCAGCGTTTCTGTAGTGTATTACCAGTCACTTTTTGGTGCCAATATTACCACTCACTTCTGAAGCCTCAATGTTGATATTAGGTTAGCTATGTTGCAGTTAACTGTGTAGTCACCTTGTTTGGTGAAGAAAATGGGAAGTCACACGAGGTACATTAG
The DNA here is from genome assembly GCA_029829435.1 of Erythroxylum hondense. NCBI lineage: Eukaryota > Viridiplantae > Streptophyta > Magnoliopsida > Malpighiales > Erythroxylaceae > Erythroxylum > Erythroxylum hondense. Next base: position 10,425 of record JANKYF010109993.1, on the reverse strand, counting down.
CAAATCCGTTGGATCTGAATCAACTAAAGATGTCAGCTAACAAGCACAAAGTTGTTGAAGAATTGATGCTTAGATGATTTTTTTTTTTTTTTTTTTGACTAGGTAACTGTAACAGCTGCTAAATTATTCAGACAAACTGCATTTTGTGAAGTATTTTTGCTCTAAGGCCCATATGGCTTTCAATTAAAAAACAGCAGAACCACATGGGTATACATTGTTACAGAAGTAAAAGAATTGCTCAGGAAAGCCTAAGCTCAACTAAAATCAAAACCCAACTTTTTACCATCTCAGCCTCCACAAATTCAATAGAACAATCTACGATATACAATTATACAAATTATAAGATACCTCGTCCATGTCTCCTCTATGTTGAGATCAGAATGCCAATCGACTCTAGATTCAAATCCAGGACGCAGCATACAAATTAGAGTTGCAACTGTCCTGGACCTCTTCTAGATGATCTTGAGGGAGGGCCACTCATTTCCAGAGCCAAAGGTTGTCGCCGGTGCTCTTCTATTCTTTGTACTTCCTGCAGACGACAGCACGCAACAATTCCAAACTTAGACGCAGTGTACAGAAGTAAATACTGCAAAAAGGTCAATAAATATACATATATAGACACAAGATCATCGACCAATTAAAGGCAGAATGAGCAGTCAGATTTTATGAACTGGGGAGGCAACAAATGTAACACAATACTATACCAGCCAAGAGAATATCAAGCTTCATTTTAAAATTCTCCAATTCCTAGACCATAAGATGAGTCATACCACTTGCAGTATAGCCAGTGGAATGTAAGGTACTGCAATATACTTGAAATATGATGATGCACTCGCTCAAAGAAATAGATACGAGGATAGAGAGAATATAATGCTCTATAAATCACTTTAAGTTACCAATTTAACTGACAATCACATTGCTGAACATAATGCCTGTTATATTGAGGAAAGTCAATTATGCTACATTGTACCTTTTATTGAAAATCACAAAAAAAAGAGAAGTAATGTGATGAAATGATGATTCACTAAATTAAGCCTCACATTAGATTATAACAAATGTTACGCCAGATATTCCCATCATTTTGACTCTCATCATCAATCGACATGAAAATGCTTGCTCTAAGCTAAAATAATTAAAAGGACTTAACAAATCAAGAAATAATAAAGATCACAAGAAAGCACAGAATAATATTACGAAACCTTCAACAACATAGAATTGTTGCGAGAATGTGCCTGTGCTGTTTTAGCTTGCATGCGATGCTGCCGTTGCATTTGTTCAAACTGCTGCAGTCTTAAAGCAAAGTTAATTCCACCATGCGAACTAGAATTCCCGACATCCAAGTTAACATCACCATCCTCAGAGATATGTGATCCACTTGGAATATGATGCAGAATTTGTGTGTAGGGATTCCCTGAAGACGTTCGCTTGATTTGCTCACCATTGAATGAATATGAAGGTACAGCTTTTAATCGAGTCTGTAGTATCTTGAAAGCAGCACTTTGCTGCATACAAAAATGATATATAAAGGCATATAAGAAACGGTATACTGCTAGCTATTTTTGATTACTCCTGTTGCACTAAAAATTTTTGAAGAAAGAACAGCCAATTACAACAAACTTTACAAACCTTTAAAACCATAAAGCATTTCAAATATACTAAATTAGTTGAACATTTTAGTTACTAAATTGTTAACACTGAGGGAAGAATTTTCAGTTCCATGACATTAAGAAGCTCAGTAGCAGCAGCGGCATCAGCTGCAACCTTACTGAAAAGGATGCCTACGAAGTGATCATGAACTGTCCTCCTGCACACTTTAATGCCACCAGATTCCACAGTTTCCTTGGTTCTGACTTCCTATAAGAGTTTCAACTTAAACAGATTTCCCTCATGATCCTTTAGCATTTTCAAGTGTTAAGAAGACACAACTTAACTTACAGCCACAATTCATTGTTTTGATTGTAGAACTCCCAAATTTCATTTATCAAGAAATCCACAAAATTATTCAGGTTTAAACTCTCTCAATCAACAGACTTTTTCACACTAACTCTCCATGTATAGCTCTCACCCAGCTGCAGCCCCCCTCCCAGAACTTCCTCCCTCTTTTTATCCTTGTGATAGAGACAGGGAGAGAAAGCTTAAGCAACTTGCCGCAACTATCACAAAACTAATATAATAACCTTCAATATTGACAGATTCAACAACAGTAAGGGAAATTTTGTGGAATGACCACAAGATGCAAATTGAAAAGGCTAGAATTAAAATTTTCAATCGCTCATATGGTTAAAACAATATTAAAAATGCTTAATAGAAATTGCTTCTCTTTTATTTCTTCATTGTACTCCAAAAGCATATCACATTATGAGACAATTCATCAGTTGCAGTAGAACTCTTTCCAATTACTCTCTATGCGCAAGAAACTTTTAACATTAGCCTAATACGATGCATGTTTGAGTGAATGACAGCATTCAACATAAATAAAGCAAGTAACGATATATGCAGATGAAAATGCATCCTTTTGCAAACTAGACAAGGTATACATCTGTAGGAAGTAGTATGCAACTTTTCAGGCATACCTGAGGAAGTAACATAAGAAGACCATACAAGGCTTTTAACAAGCACGTATATCTTACAGGTTCAAGAAGCTGCAAGAACCATAAAGCGGCTGAGAGTTGGTAAAATATCTAGATTTCAACTAGACAAGCATAAAATTGAAACAAGTGAGTGCTTTTCTCCATCAATCAAGTCAACAAAATTCGGACCAATATACAAAATATCCAAGCATAAATGATCAAGCATCATCTAAAAGTTCATTTAAAACATCCCTGATAAAAGGGCTCCACTGATTCTAATGAACTAAAGAAGAAAAGATAAAATACCAAACCATATAAAAATTATCTATGAACTCTTCAAGCAAGACAGCATATGAAGGTAGTGACCCTGATTTCAATCAGTATCTAAGCTTTTAACCCAAACCACTAGTCCAGACATGTCGATTCAATAGTAAAGTAGAAAAGTAGTTGCAAACTGAATGATATAAGAAAATATACACATAAGAATTCCTAATTCACCTAAAAGCAAGACACAGAGCAGAATAATTCGGCCAACTGGTTCTAACTTTGTCTTTTGAATAATACACACCTGCAATCTTAAGTAAGCAAATATTGGCGTTTCTAGCAAACGAATCAATTTATCGAGTTGAACCAGGAATTTGACATTGATATCCTCCTCCACTAGTGACTGAATCACAGAACTTGCATGCTGGTAAGTCTGGAAAATGAAAAAAGGAAAGGGGCACGCACAAAGCCAATCATAAAACTTAAACATTATTAATGACCAGATCATAAGGAGGAGTAATGAAACATGTTCTATACCTGAGCTAACAAGCAAAGACTTATAATTGCCATAGGCGAATGGCACCATGAAGCATATAAACAAACGAACAAGTCTTTCCCAGCAGAATTCACCAGTGATTGCTTTAAAAGATCTCGAAGATCAGACAACTCAGAGGATGTGAGCAAAATTAAATTTAGCGCCTGCCAATTATGAGCAAAGAAAGTTAACATCACTGTTGGAAGAAAAACATGTGAATCTTGGTCAAAATATAAGTGATATCGCATTTCAATGCAACTATAGAAGCCAATTTTTTAAGATGCTGACTTTGTAAAATTCTCAAGAGGCACTAAAAGTATTTGCGCAATCAGTTGTCCATCGCTTAATTTCAGAATACTGTAAATTGGAAATTAATTTGCTTCCAGAAGATATTAAATGCATTGCCAATCAATTTGCAGAAGATGATCACACCTGAACCATGATAGATGCAAAATCCAAGTCAGCTTCCCCTTCTAGGATAGTGGACAGTTCACGGTAGACTCTTTCGGCATCTAAAAGCACACAGAGTCGTCGGATTATCAAAGCACCACGTCTAAGAAAACGAAAATGAATACAATAAGATATCATTTGGAGTAAACAATAAAATTCTGCTAAAAGCCTGATCAACTGTTAAAAGTTAAGAGAATAAACATGGAAGAACACTCACTTCTCCAGAAGAGAATTATCAACACGAAAATTATGCACCAAAAAAACAACAAGTTGGCGGAAATGTTGTTGATCTTTTGCTATGCATGCATGGATCTCCAGAACGAGAAGTACCACCTGGTGAAAACAATAAGAACAGCAACATCATATCCAAAACCCATAAAGACAATAAAAGTCTAGTCCAAACAACATTCTGGATGCTTGAACTGTTAAGATCTTTTAAAAGTAGTACACTCAAACTTCCCAAAAATCACTGACGCAATCACCAAGCAAACCAATATCTCAAAAGATAGTTCACAACCAACAACCAGAGTGCGAATCAAAGAAAATAGTCTACAGAAGAAGTAGAATATTACCTCATCAGAAGGATCTGATAGCGCTTTCAGAAGAGTATCAAATATGTCATTCAAAAAACATAACACCTGTTTCACAAAGAGTATGACTATGTAGCATTAAAAATTAATTTTCAACACTGAGATAAATTCAGATTTAGTGAAAATTTACTCAAATGAAGAACTCAAAGAAGTGATAAAAGCAATCTCCAAAACAAGTTTTTATTTTTTCAGTTAACATTACTAGAATCTAAATCCCAAGTGGTTTCAGTGTCACCAGAACCAGCTTAGATGCCAAATGGCTTGGTGAAATTGGATCTTTTTACGTGCTGTCCTACAGGTGGAGTCCCAAACACCACGTCACAAATTTACCAACTATTTTTGTCATACCTCCTGATGAAACCAAATGAAAAAACATAGGTATATCAATGAAGAAGATTATTAGGGTTGATAACAATCATTGAAAAACCTTCGGTCCTAAGCAATTTGTTGGTCAAAGCTGACCATTCATTTATAAGAGCCATAAACATTCTACTGCAATAACTGATGATGACAGATACGATGGCATCTTTCTGATCAAAGTCCATGACCAAGAAAGTGACAAGTTTCAGCTGCTTCAATCACTTACTGCATGTTTTTTTCTCCATCAGGCTATCCAACTGAAGATCTTGAATTCAATACTTCACCATGACATAAAATAACAATGGCTAGATAACCAAAAAGTAGGAGGAGAAAATAAGAAATAGACAGTGGAAAGTAAATCTACCTCAGCACGATGACGGTTTAAAAGGGTTGATATCCAATGCAATGCCTCTATTCGAGTAGCCTCCCATTCACTTTGTAATTGCCTGAGTTAAACAAGACAACAATGATTACAACATCAACTTTCTAGAAATTCTGCAATTTAGGGAAAGCCAAAACTAAGCATGTCTACTATTCCCCTCCTGAGGCAGCAGTGTGAGTGCAAATAGGTATTCTGTTCTGTTTTCTCTATTATTATTCTCAGGTGATAAAAGCAACACCTCCTTGCAATGGAAAGGATTGCTCCAACATCAAAACCTTCAGCAGGATCAGCTTTGATTGCACGAAGTTCTTCGTTGGTTTCACGGGCAACCTTATGCCAAGTAGGAGAGCAAACGGAAAAAAAAAATTAAGGAACATATTTAGCATTAACATGACATGCTTAGCAGGTCAACCAGATTCATTTGAAAGTCTTCAATCCACCTTACCACTCTGATTTTCTCTTCTTTGTCAGATATACAAGGAAGAATGGCTCCCAGTATGTCAGCATAATAAGGAACAAGTTGGTCCCCACCAAGTTTCACAAACTCATTTATCTGCATAGTAGAATGAAAATAAAATGTTGAAATGATAAGACAAGTATAAAAGAATTATCAATACAATTCAAAATGTTATCTTCATAAGTTTTAGAGTATGAATTCTAAGCAAAAAGGAAAGTACGTAGACATCCACATTGACAGATGCTTAAGCAGATATTCAAGACAAATTAAAATGTCGATAATTGTCTGAGCATATGTATATACATGTTTATAGATGTTTGTTAAGCATATCTGTCCATAATGATTCAAACATACGACCGTATAAGAACCTCTACTTTATTAGCTATAAGCAACTACTTAGCATGTTGAATCTTCTTACCCATGTGATAGCCGTTAAACGGGTGAATTCATCAGGAGAAGCTGCCCTTTGCACCAATATTTCAGCCATGCGACCATAATCTACAGACTTCAAGAGTAGCACTGTTCGAGTCAGAAAATTGAAAATGAACAAAAAGATTTGTTTTTATGTCAAACAATTGATGCAATAAGAATGCTTCAGTAGCTAAAAGATAAAAGCTCCTACATGTTTAAATACAAGCACAAATACACACGTAAAATATAGACATAGAAAGGCAGTGCTTGCATAAGTTTCTAACAGCAAATGATAAAGATATAGAAACTAAAGGGAATTAACATCAAGAGAAGTCTTACTGGGGAGTTCTTAATCTCCTGGAGAAACTCCGAAAGAGCAGCATCAGCTTGTTGACGTATCTCATGGCTTGAATCACTCAACATGTTGAACAAACCTGAGATGCAGTAAAATAATAAGTTGATCGGCCATATTTTAACTGTCCTGCAAAAGGATTTTATCAACTGCCAAAGTTTCATTTACCATCAAGAAAATCTGGAAGAAAACCAAGCATATCTATATCTGGAACACTGTCCAACACAGTGATCCATCCCACCAAAAACTGACGGACATATGGATTTAGGACATTCATGCGCTCTCTCAACAAAGGTATAAATTCTTCAATGCTGACAATGAAAACAGCAAGAAAGAAAAATAATAAATAGAATTGTCCATTTTTTATGCATCTTGCAATCTTTTTTAAACTGTTGATCATATATCCAACACAGCGCACCTGAACTGATCACTTTCAGTAACGATATCCTGCATTATCATTATAGAATATGAGGTAGAAATTCAAGTGTCATGTTTTATTCAATATATACAAATATATGCTGAATTTGGATCCATACCTTTACAAGACGATCCAAAAGGTGGGCTGCACTTTGTACATTGGCATCTGAGTCCGCAGAAAGTTTACACAAGGCATCAAAAATCTGATTAAAAAATATGATAAAATCTCCTCTAACCACCTGCAAATTAATACGCAAGAGAAACTTAAAACCCAAGAAACCGACAGAAAAGAATATCAATTTAACTTACAAAATCCTTGTCTCACCTTGGCAATGTTATACAGAGCTTCACAAGCATAATAGCGAACTCTACTGTCTTGGTCAGAAAATGAATTAAGCACTGGCGGCACAATTTGCTAAATAGATGCACCCAGAATAAGGAAAAAGAAAATAACTTTAGAAGGACAAGAATTAGTGGAAAACAACTTTCTTTGTCAAATGAAATAAACATCCATTAACAGTCTGGAACAAAATAAACAATAAATGGAATAAATGTTTGCATATTGTTTGTCCCCACTAGTTCACAAAAACTGGAAGTATGGACAGTGGCTGAACTAATCTAATGCACAATAAGATTAGATAATAAATCAGAATAATTATAAAATAACTGCAGAGCAGTATGCAAACAATTAGGTTAGACTTCCTAAACAGTATTGTCACTCCCAATTATCACGATTTCAAGTATGGCGAGCACCTTCATAAGAAGAGAGATAACAAGAAATATATATTCCACAAAATGATAGTTGGCAATATTTGTCTTCTACTGGGCACAAAAATCACATTAGTATCCCCACTTCTAACATGACCAAACAAGCTCCATATTATCACTTAGTTAAATTGAATTATTTTGAACTTAGGACCCTAAGGTAGATCCTAGAATAGCATAAATTCTTGAATTATTTCAGTGTCATTAGATGCATCTTGTTCTTCTCATGAAACGGAATTGCTAGCATAGAGACAATGGCTCGAGAATCTCTGGAAATATCTTCCTAACCATATCATTTTCCCAAGCCTTCAATTACGAAATCTCCAAAAGTAATTCTGAAAGGAATGTATGCCTATGTCTCCCTCTCATTATTCTTACTCCTTTCCTAAGAGGCACCGTCGCTTTCCAGTCTTAATAACTTTTGAAACAATCAAACTCTCCAGATTCTTCAGTTTGCCTCGTATATAAGTAGGAATCCACGCATGGGCCAACATAATTTCTACCCTAATTGCATATCCATAGTTCTTGATGCACCCCATTGATGTATTTGGACCCCAAGGACCCAAAATGTGAAACTTTATTATGCTAAAAATAATCAAGAAGACACCAATGACTTAAGACTAATAAGAATAAGAAGAAACAAAAGTATGAAAGTACATAGAGAAGCACGTCAGGTCACTTACTTCAAGATGTTGGGCTGCTTCACCACTCAACCCTACTGTAGCAGCAGCTAATCCTATCAATCCTCCCTACAGTTAATTATATTTTTCAACAAAAGTTTCAAAAACCAGAATAACCGAAGGTAAAAGAAAATTCATAAATCCCCATACATAACTGAAATTATCCATTAATCTCAATGGAAAACGAACCTTACGCTGGTTGGCCTGCGGAGAGTAGGTGAACTCCGTGGTCACCAAATTGATCACGGCCGATATCTTCTCGTGATCTCCAATAGCCGCCAGCTGCTTCACTATCCCCTCAAGCTAAACAAAACACACATATTCAAAAATCAAAAACCATTTCAAAACCCTAGAAATCACAACCAACCACCTCGAAAAGAGAAAGAGAAACAAACTCCCATACCTCGAGAGCCGCATTCTTGCGCTTCTCGTAGAGCTTGTCGGAGAGATTACGGAGGACGGAGGCCGGAATCACGGAGAGCGCTTCGGCCATGTCACGAACGCCGCAGTCTTCAGAGACCAGAGAGCGAACGCCACAGAGAGAGGTGCAAATAAACACCAAACTTTCACACACAGTGTGTGCGCGATGCCGTCGAGAGAGAGCGATGATTTCAAAAATTTTCTGAGAGAAAACCGAAACCGAAATCCAACTGATCTTCGTCTTCTGCTATTATGAATCCAACCATCTCAGAGAAACGTTTCGTTTTCTCGTTTTTCTTTTCTTATTTTCTTTTTGTTTTTTTCCCCCCAGAAATTAAGGAGAGGAATATATATCAGATGTGGAGATAAATAGGAAAAAATGAAATCGACGGTAATTAAGACCGAGATGATCCTTTCCTTTTTCTCACTTTGGATAACTCTGTACACTACAGTAAAATAGTCAAAACTCAAAACTACCGTGTAAAATTATTAAGAATCCATCTCGATATAATATCAATAACAACACGGGAGATTTAACAATATGCTACTTTATTCAAAATGATCTACGTAAAGAAAGGAAATAATAATAATAAATAAATAATTTTTTATTATTTTCCATATTTTTGTAAAGGCGAAACTATTTGTGAAATCTGTAAAATTTAAGGTGATGTCAATTTCAATTTGGATTCTTAAATACAATGTCAAATGTTGACACAAAGTCAACTTTCGTAGCCTCGTAGGCAAAGATACCAGTCTCAATAGACTTGAAGTTTTCCTTCCTTTTCTTTTTTAATAAATTGATGTCATTGTTAACTCAAAATTTAAAATTAGGGACTTCATGTAAAATAGTAATGCTTATTTAATAATAAAGAACAAATAAGCAAAATACAATTGACTCCTTTAATAATTTATGTTGCTTTATTATATGATTCTTTAAAACCACATTGTACCTTAAAAAAAAGCATGTAGGAAAGAACTAGTGTGTGTCTTTTAGTTGGTTTATGACGAAGACATGGGCCTAACCTTATCTTGTTGGATCTAAAATTCCGTCTACCACGGGACCAACCAAACGCAAGTAATGGCAAACCTAAAAAAGCCTTAGTCCCATTTATTTTTCCTTGTCAACTTATTCAATCTGAACTAAGATAAGCTGACTAGGAGGAAGCGGAAAGCTTTTGAATTGTAGTTTGTTTGTGACGTGTCATTGTCTTATATACTAAGTAACACGGACATCAACCTTTTGAAAAATCATAGCAGGATTTGATTCCACGAGCAACAGGCTTTTTTTTTTTCATTTTAATCACTTGAAAATCAACTGTTTGATCTTTTTTCTTGTCGGTTCTTTTAAACCATTTATGAAATCGGCTCATCTTAGTCATTGTACTATAAAAGTATTCGATCTCTTATAGTATCCATATAATAAATTGATAGAACCTTACAAATTGTGAAAAAAGGGCTAGGTAAGAAATGTTAGCTCCGTTAGAGCTGTAAATCTATTTATAATAACTTTTGGATATTTTTAGTAATTTAACTGAAATAAAGTTTTCTAATTTCAATTAAACTTTAACTAGAATTATAATTAATTCTAATTAAATATTAATTATATCCAAATAAGATTCAATTTTTCATACTAATCTTTATCTTTTTTTTTTTACAAGGAAAAGAAATAAAAGCGACTTGCATTCGAATCCTATCTTCCTGCGAACGTAGGGTTTTACTATAAAGAGTTCCACTCATTTCTTGGTGTAGGACTTCCTTAACGCTCGTTCGAG
>JANKYF010109117.1:0-14626 GCA_029829435.1 Erythroxylum hondense | reverse complement strand
TTTCTTCTTCCATTACCAAACAAAACAACTCTTTCTTCTTCTTTTTATACCCTTAATAAGTGTGCAATGTCCATTTTACCCTTTCCTTTAAGCCTTAAGTCTTGTAACCTTAAATGACTTGCCTAAAATGCCCTTATACATTCTTACCATTTTTAATACAACCAAACCATAAAATAAATTCTACTAACATTGACGTAACAAGTAGCTCCAAAATTTTATCCATCAAACCTCATAATTCATTTAAATCATGCTTAATTCATCAAGAAAAATTTCGGGGGCCAACAATACCGATTCTACTCTTTATATTTATTGAGTAAATTCTTCAGATGAATCAACTCTACAAAGTGAATCCAAATCAACAACCGAATTCAAATTCAACATTCATTCAAGTGAAAATTTAGAAGACTAAAGTAAATGCATATATAGATACAGGAGCTACTATTTGTATTGCATCAAAACATCTTTTAACCTCATAGAAAAAATTAGATAAACCTTTACAAATTAGAATAGCCGATGGAAGTTTTAATTATATATGGTATGTAAGTTATTACAATAATATACTCATAGAAGATTATACTTTTATGATCCCCTCTATCTATCAACAAGAATCAGGATTACCATTAATTATTGGCAATAATTTCCTTAAGCTCTATAACCCTTTTTGTCAATACCTGCATTGTATTACTTTGAAAACTCCTTATATTAAGGATCTTAATCAAAAATCTATTAAGGTAATAAACGAAAAAATCAATGTTTCACATTTTTATCTACTCAATAATACCTCTATACAATTAGAAGTTGAAACTCTTTTAGATTAAGTTTGTAATGAAAATCCTTTAGATCCAGAAAAGAATCATAATAATGAATTAATAGAAATTAAACTCAAGGATCCTCATCAAGAAGTAAATATCAAAAACAATATTCCTTATACTCCTCAAGATGTAAAAGAATTTATTTCTGAATGCAAAGAACTCTTAGACAAAGGCTTAATTAGTCCAAGCACTAGTAAACATTTAGCACCAACTTTTTATGTTAATAATTCTGCCGAACAAAAACGAGGAAAAAGAAGAATGGTTATCAATTATAGAAAATTAAATGAAGCAATAATAGGAGATGCCTATAAATTACCTAGAAAAGATTATATCATAAATAAACTTAAAGGACATACTTGGTTTACCACTTTAGATGCCAAATCTGGATATTGGCAATTAAGGTTACATGATAATACTAAAGCATTAATAGCGTTTACCTGTCCTCCTCAAAAACATTATCAATGGAATGTATTACCTTTTGGATTAAAACAAGCACCTAGTATTTATCAACGATTTATGGATAATAATCTCTCTGTATTAGAAGAATTTACTTTTGTTTACATTGATGATATTATTATATATTCTAACCAAGATAAGTTAGATCATTTAAAAAAAGTTAAAATTGTCTTACAAAGATGTAAGCAGAAAGGATTAATTTTAAGTAAAAAAAGGCTAAAATAGCATAACAAACTATTAAATATTTAGGAATACAATTCAATCATCAAGGTTATTTACAATTACAACCAAATATCTTACAAAAGTTACGCGAATTCCCTGATCAACTACAGAATAAAAAAACAAGTGCAACAGTTTTTAGGATTATTAAATTATATTTCTGATCAAGGTTTTTTAAAAGAATTAGTAAAAGAAAGAAGAAGTTTACAGCTCAAATGCAGCACAAAACATCATTAGCATTGGACTATTGAAGACACCGAAGCAGTTCAAAGATTAAAAGAGCTTTGTAAGTCTTTACCTAAACTCTATAACTACAATCTCAAAGATCAATTGCTTGTCCAATTGGATGCAAGCTTTGACACATGGCCAGGATGCCTTTTGGCAAGACCACCCAAGCACAAGAAGTACAATCTCTGCAAATATATTAACGGGACATTTAATTCTTCGGAATTAAATTACCCCATTCAGCACTAGCCTGTCTTAAAACTTTGAGAAAATGGGGAATTGATTTACTACCGGTTGAATTCACAATACAAACAGATTCTCAATATTTATGTGGATTCACTAAGTATCAAATAAGCACTAATTACAATCAAGGACGACTCATTCGATGGCAGCTAGAATTAGGTCAGTATCAATTTATTATTCAGTATATTAAAACAACTAACAATTTTCTTGTAGATATATTGACAAGAGAATGGAAGAAGCCATAGTACAAATGGAGAATACATTATTACTAAAAGAAGCAGAACTTATGGATCTATAAGTAAAGACTGGAACTATAACCAAGGAAATCAACAGACTCCGAACTACCATTGCTTTATTAAAAGACCAGCCAATATCAACACCAGAACCTTCCAAAGTCAATACCACTCTTCTACCAACATCAACTAAAGAAGAAAACCTAAATACTACTCTTTTACCAAGAGCTTCACCCAGAGCTTCACCCAGAGCCTCTTCTAATAATAATGCATCAACTTCAACACCAATTTCTTCACATAAATCTTCAATATTACCCAATATCAGTTCTCAAAAAACCCTTGACCCACAGGAATCTAAGTATTATGTCATCTACAATGGACTTTTTGCAGATATCTATTATCAGTGGCATAAAGCAGCCATTCATATTACTGGAAAAAGCAGCATTATTCAGAAGAGTTTCTCTACACAAGTTGAAGTAGAAAAATCATATAAGAAATTTCAGCATCCACCACTTCGACCACAGTATAAAACTGTATTAACAGCACCAACACCAATCCCAACAAACATGACCTCTCTTGGCAAAGCAATAGATATGGAACGAATCCATTCGGTCCCATCTAAAGCAATACAAGAAGAAGCAAAAGTATTGACATCCGAAATGTTTGTCGATTGTTTTCAAGCACTCAACCAATGGACCAATGACATGAAGCAATTTCAATACTATCCTCATAATCGTGGAAGATATGGACCAAAAGCCATAGTATTTTTCGGAGCTGATTCATTGACTACCTATTTATTATTTTAAAGTGGATTAATTGACACAATCTATATTCAAGATCTCAAGCTCTTATCAGAATTTCCAACTGGATTAATTCATGCACTCAAGCATTACAAAGATCATTTTGCAAAGGATCGAGAACTTTATATCAAGATTTATAGCAGTTATCCAATCTTCGAAGCAGCAGAAGCAGAAGATGCTATTAAGGCAGCTATCAAAGTATCACGGATTGCCTATCTCCAAGTCGGAGTTAGCAACCTCTAGTATCCACCAATAGACGAGCCACCTTACTATTAATTCAATTGGGATTTAGTCAATAAACTCAACTTGAATTGTCTTAAAGGTGTTTACAATTAATGCACAAGGATTACAACGGATTCAACAATCAAGATCAATTATCACGAAAATCAAATCATCATGACCTCAGCATATAAAAGTCCAATTACATCAAATGAATTACAGATTCTTCAAAAATTCAAGGCACCATTTGATCGACTTGATGACTATTTTGGCTCTTTAAGCATTGCATGGAAGGAAGCCATTTGCAAACAAATACAAGAATATCCACATCATCAATGTTCCATGTGTCCTTCAATTTCTAAAGTACCAGATGCGACCAGTACGACGGATGACGATGGCCTCATAATTATTGAAGAATAAATCGTCGGCACAAAATGACAAGCATCACTTTCAAAAAGAAAAGCGTGTAGGCCATTTTTTACCGTCCACCTGTAAATATTTTATCTTTTACTTTCAAATCTTCACTTTAGCTTTTTCTTTTTCTTTATGTCATCTTTGTCGGCCGCTCTCTTTGGCCTTTAGTTCTTTTTGTTTGCTATATATAGGCACTGTGTAAGCCTTCTCAAGCCACAAGAAACTCATCAATAAACACTCTCTTATATAATCTCTCTTCGCATCTTAACTTAGGTTAGCGTTTAAGCGAGTAAAGAGGAATAGGTACGATGAATGTTTATTATGTTTCTTCTTGTCACACTATACTAATTTGATTATTACATTATTTCTTATCATCATCTTTCATTTCATCATTTCATTCATTCATCAGTATGGCCCTTTCATACTTCCAACGAAAGCAGTATCTCAATAATCAGATTCTTCAAACTTATGAATGAAAAACAGCATTTGAAGAATTACTAGTTGAATATACCGCTCGCAACAAACTCATAATATGTACATCGATCCCAAATATCAAGTATCAGAAGATCATCCTTTATACAATGACGCTCAAGATATTAGAAACACCGCATCAGCACTCATGCACCAAATTGTAGAAATGATTCAATTTGTTAACAATTGTATTACTGAATTATATTAGATTAGGCACTTTTATGTAACTAAAATTTCAAAACTTATTGATTAACTTATGACTTATTTTGAATATAAAAGACATCTTAAACAACAGATAAAATTTTATCAAGAATTAGAAGAAGAACAATTAAAGTTTATCCAACTTTATCATAATCACATAGCTTTAACAAAGGAACATCAGTGTTCAAGACTCTTAATCGAAGCAAGATTTTTATTAGATCAAACCCTTTATATATATCATTCAGTTAAACAAGATAGATTTGAACTTCAGGATCAAATCCAAATTCTCATTGATTAAATCATGACACCATATCATTTAGCATATTTCTTCAATTATTGTTTATACTCTCTTATCTATCAGCTTTCATTATATGCACATGCGTTTCTCGATTTACAACCTTTATTATTATTTCCTCTCTTAGTGTTATGTTTATTCCCTCTGATCAATTATTATTTTATTTTACTATTAGTCAACAATATATTACTATTTGTTTAGATTATTTATGGAGACAAAATTTTAATTTAGATACTAATATAGTATATATAGTCGATCATGATAATGATAATATTATCTATGAATTTAACCTTATCGCCCCCGAAAATGGTATCAGCTCTGACTAGCTCTGATGACACGCCAAAATTTGATTTTAAAACCGAGGTGGTTTAGTTATGACTAGCTCTGATACCATTTTAGGGGGCGGTCCCTTCTGCTTTATTTCGGCATGTACTAGTTCGATTTCAGCTCGTACTTGTTTCAAGAGTGTTATAATTTCAACTTGATTTTTGGTTAATTCTTCGACTTTCTGTTCTAATTATAATTGACTATCTAATAACTAGTCAAGTTGTTGTGTTAAAGAAGTTATAGCTGTCATAATTTTTGACTAACATAAGTACTTAATTGTGTAATTTGATTTTGAATATCATTTAGTTGTTTATTATTGTATGGCTTGGTAACACAAATTGGTCGTTCAATATATAGGGGTTGTCGATATTTTGCTGAAGACGATCTAAGGAGAGGAATAGACGAAGAGGAAGATTCAGAAAATGAATGTCTTCAATCTATTAATGGTTGTTGAAAAGGATATTGTATTGCAGGGAGTGGTTGTAATTTTGTTTAAATTTGTGTTCCTACTTTTACGACATCTTGAAAGAGTTGATCTAAATAAATTTGTTCTGTATGTTTGAAATCTATACTGTGATGCGAATTTGTTAAAGCGTAACTAATCTGGTAAGTTAATGAAAAGGGATATTGTCCTTGAGTCATAAGATTATCCTTATAAAATTTGTAAGCTATTGTGATGGTGTTTAGTAAATCAGATGAAAGTAAAGGGATTCCTAGTTTTAATCTTGTATTGAATTTTATTTTTTCATATGCAAGGTTGCCATTCATCATTCCTAATACTTGATTATTAAGATTCGTCATTCGTTCGTCTAAGATTGCCATTCTGATTGGTGAATCAATTCCTTCTTGAAAGGTGGATTTTAAAAGAATTTGTATTGTAGAGAGATAAATATAACCAATTTTCTTTCGTTTTGCTTTAGGTATTTGTTGTAATTGTTTATTAATCTGTTCGAGATCTATTAAACTAATGCTTAAATATCCATTACATTGGTCTATTCTAATAGGTGTTTCATATATCATTTTTCCGAGATAAATGATGTTTTGTCTGTTAAAGAATTTTTTAATAACTGATTTATGTATATCTTGACCGGATTTTAGATCTAACTGAGCTTTTTCCATTTGCTTTTGTTTATTCTAGTTTATTAAAGTAGAAACTTGAAAAGTTCCTAATGATTATGTTAATTCTAAGTTATCTACGTCTAATACTGTAAGGTTTGTATCATTTGGAGGATTCATCCTGAATGATAAACTTGATGTGTTACAAATCTAATGTGTTCTAAATGTGATAAATGATTGGTATATAATTGATGTAATTCCTGTACTACTGCTAAATGTTCTTCTTATGATCTTCATCCTAGTCGATTACTTCCAACAAAAATAAGATAATTAATGCGTTCTTCATTATATCTAATATGATCTAAATAATGATTAAGAAGTCGATGTGTGTACTGAATTTTTTCGTCTAAATCTTCACAAATAGGACAGGTCATTCTAAATAATAAATAATATCATCGCCTATATTTTCGTAATCGAAATTAGTAATCATATTGTTAGTTATATCAGGGTTAAATTCAAAAATAATATCATCATTGTCATGATCTACTATATAGACTATATTAGTATCTAAATTAAATATTTGTCTCCATAAATAATCTAAATAGATATTAATATAAGTTTGACTAACATCAAAATAAAATAATAATTGATTAGAGGGAATAAAAATAATGCTAAGAGAAAAAATAATAATAATGGTTGCAACTCTAATATCGAATGAGCATATATGGAAAGCAGATAAATAAGCGAATATAAACAATAATTAAAGAAGTATGCTAAATGATGTGGTGACATATTTTAATCTATAAGAATTTGCATTTCATTTTGAAGTTCTAGTCTATCTTGTTTAACAGAATGATAAATGTAAAGAGTCTGATATAATAAAAATCTTGCTTCGGTTAATAATCTTAAACATTGATTTTCTTTTGCTAAAGCTATGTGTGTTTTATAAAGTTGAATAAACTTTAATTGTTCTTCTAATTCTTGATAAAATTTTATTTGTTGTTTAAGCTGACGTTGACAATCAAAATATGTCATTAATCAATAAGTCTCATATTATTAGTAACATAAAAGTGCCTAATCTGAGATAATTCTTGAATACAATTTTTAACAAAGTCAATCATTTCTGCAGTTTGTTGCATGAGTGCTGATGCGGTGGTTCTAATGTCTTGAGCATCTTGATAGAGGCGATGATCTTCTGGGACTTGATATTTGGGATCTATATACATATTATGAGCATGTTTGTTTCGAGCTGTTTATTCAACTAATAAATCTTCAAATGCTGCTTGTCTCTCATTAGTCATGCGAATTTGAGTGTTGAGATATCGCTTGCGTTCAAAATATGAAAAAGCCATGCTGAAACTGATGATTGATGAATTGATGATAAGATGATATGATGATACTATATCATTTAATCTAAATAATGTGACAAAAAGAAAACACGAATAAACATTTCTTCGTACCTAATCTTCTTCAGACTTGCTACGCAAATCTCAGGCTAAATGTGAAGAGAGGATTTCAAGGCAAAGAGAGTGTTTATTGATGAGTTCTTGTTGTGTCTTGAGAAGGCTTACATACTGCCTATTTATAATAAACGAAAAGAACTAAAGGCCACAGAGAGTGGCCGACAAAGATAAAGAAAAAGAGAAAGCGAAAAGATTCGAAATAAAGAAAAGTAAAGATAAGACACCTATTTTCAGCTGAACGGTCAAAATGACCTATATGCTTTTCTTTTTTGAAAATGATGTTTGTCTCTTTATGTCGATGATCTAATCTTCAATAATGACGAGACAATCGTCATCGGTAGTGCTTGTTGCATCTGGTACTTTGGATGTTGAGGGACACATCAAACATTGATGCTGTAGATATTCTTATATTTGTTTGCAAATAGCTTCCTTCCATGCAGTGCTTAAGGAGTCAAAATAGTCAGTCAGTCGATCAAATGGGGCCTTGAATTTTTGAAGAATCTGTAATTCATTTGATGTTATTGGACTTTTATATGCTAACGTCATGATGGTCTGATTTCCACGATAATTGATCTTGAGTGTTGAATCTGTTGTAATCCTGGTGCATTGGTGATAAACGCCTTCAAGACAATTAAAATTGAGTTTATTGACTAAATCCCAATTGAATTCGTAATGAGGTGGCTCGTCTACTGGTGGATATTGGAGGTTGCTAACTCCGACTTGGAGATAGGCAATCCTTGATACTTTGATAGATGCTTTAATAGCATTTTCTGCTTCTGTTGCTTTGAAGATTGGATAACTGCTATAGATCTTGAGATATAATTCACGATCCTTTGTGAAACGATCATTGTATTACTTTAGTGCATGAACTAATCCTGTTGGAAATTCTGATAAAAGCTTGAGATCTTGAATATAGATTGTATCTATTAATCCGCTTTAGAATAATAAATAGGTAATCAATTGATCAGCTCCGAGAAATACTATAGCTTTTGGTCTATATCTTCCACGATTCTGATGATAGTAATGAAATTGCTTCATATCATTGGTCCATTGGTTGAGTGCTTGAAAACAGTCGACAAATATTTCTGATGTTAATACTTTTGCTTCTTTTTGTATTGACTTGGCTGTAACTAAATGGATTCATTCCATATCTATTGCTTTGCCAAGAGAGGTCATATTTGCTGGGACTGGTATTGGTGCTGTTAATACAGTTTTATATTGTGGTCGAAGGGGAGGATTCTGAAATTCCTTTTATGATTTTTGGGCTTCAGTTTTGGTAGAGAAGTTTTTATGAATAATATTGTTTTTTTCAGTGATATGTATGGCTGCTTTGTGCTATTGATCATAAATACCTGCAAAAGGTCCATTGTTGATGACATAATACTTCGATTCTTGGTTGTCAAGAGTTTTTTGAGAGGCAATACTGGGTAATAACGAAGGTTTCGGTAAAGAAACTGGTACAGAAGTGGATGCAATGGTTGGAGAGGTTCTGGGTGAAGCTCTTGGTAATAGCATAGTATTGAGATTTTCAGTTGTTGTTGGTTGAGGATTAGTATTGGCAGGTTTTGGTGTTGATTGATCTTTTAACAAAGCAATCGTAGTTCGAAGTCTGTTGATTTCCTCGGTCACAAGTCCAGTTTTTACTTGTAGATCCAAAAGTACGAATGTATTCTCCAGTTGTATTATGACTTCTTCCATTCTCTTGTCAATATATCTGCAAGAAAATTGTTAGCGGTTTTAATGTATTGAATAATAAATTGATACTGACCTAATTTCAACTGCCATCGAATGAGTCGTCGTTGATTATAATTAGTGCTTATTTGGTACTTGGTGAATCCACACAGATATTGAGAATCTGTTTGTATAGTGAATTCAACCGATAGTAAATCAATGCGCCATTTTCTCAAAGTTTGAGACAGGCTAGTGCTTCTTTTTCATAAATGGGGTAATTTAATTCCGAGGAATTAAATGTCTCGTTAATATATTTGCAAAGATAGTACTTCTTGTGCTTGGGTGGGCTTGCCAAAAGTCATCCTGCCCATATGTCAAAGCTAGCGTCCAATTGGACTAGTAATCGATTCTTGAGATGGTAGTTATAGAGTTTAGGTAAAGACTTACAGAGCTGTTTTAATCGTTGAACTGCTTCGGTGTCTACAATAGTCCAATGCCACTGATATTTTGTGCTGCATTTAAGTTGTTGGAAACTTCTTCGTTCTTTTGCTAATTATTTTTAAAAGCATTGATCAGAAATATAATTTAATAATCTTAAAAACTGTTGTACTTGTTTTTTATTGTGTCATTGATCAAGAAACTCTTGTAACTTTTAAAAAATATTTGGTTGCATTTGTCAATAACCTTGATGATTGAATTGTATTCCTAAATATTCAATAGTTTATTGTGTTATTTTAGCCTTCTTTTTACTTAAAATTAGTCCTTGCTGCTTACATCTTTGTAAGACAATTTTAACTTTAGTTAAATGATCTAATTTATCTTGGTTTGAATAGATAAACCGCTAATAATAACAACAACAACAACAATTAATAATAATAATAATATAAATAACAAACAATAATAATAATAACAATAGTAATAATAATAATAATAATAATAATAATAATGATAATAATGTGACAAAAAGAAACCATAAACAAATTCTAACCTGATCTTTCTCTGTATTCGTTTGAACATCAATCTCAGACTTAACACGTAGAGAGAATTCAAGAAGAGAAAATGTTTATTGATATCTGATTGTGTCGAATGAAGGCATGCAGACTAGCTATTTATACAACCGAAAGGGAATAAAGTGAAAAGAAAAAGTACTAAGGAAATATAAAGAAAAGAAAAGAAAACGAAATGACATAAAGAAAGGTAAAGCGAAAGATTCGCTGTACCAAAAAGAAAAAGCTATGTACAGGTGGATGGTCTTGAATTAAAGACCTACATTTTGCTTTTGTGCTTTGTCCGTTATTACCAACAGATTATTCTTCAATAATGACAAGGTCGTCATCAGTAGTACTGGTAGCGTCTGGTACTTTGGATGCTGAAGGACACATCATACAATGATGTGTAGGATACTCTTGTATTTGCTTACATAGTGCTTCCTTCGATGCAGTACTAAGCCCTTGGAAATAATCTGATAAATGATCAAAGGGTTCTCGGAACTTTTGCAAAATTTGTAATTCATTGGAAGAAATCGGACTTTTATATGCTGAAGTCATAAGAATCTGATTTCCTCGGTAATTGATCCTTGTTGTTGATTCGGAAGTAATCCTGATGCATTGATGGTATACTCCTTCGAGACAGTTCAAATTGAACTTATTAATCAAATCCCAATTAAACTCATAGTGTGGTGCTTCATCAATTGGTGGATACTGAAGATTGCTAACCCCAATTTGGAGGAAGACAATCCTTGGTGCTTTAATAGCGGCATGAATAGCTTCTTCTGCTTCTGCTGCTTCGAATAGAGGATAACTGTTGTATACTTTGACGTAGAGTTCTCGTTCCTTAGCGAAACGATCTTTGTATTGTTTGATAGCATTGACTAAGCCGGCTGGAAAGTATGCTAGTAATTTGAGATCCTGAATATAAATTGTATCTGCTAATCCACTTTGAAATAGTAAATAGGTTGTCAAAGGGTTTGCTCCAGGGAAGATTATTGCTTTTGGTCCATAACGTCCACAATTTTGTGGATAGTATTGAAATTTTATCATATCGTCATTCCATTGATTTAATGCTTAGAAACAGTCAACAAACATCTCCGATGTTAACAGTTTTGCTTCTTCATGTATTGCTTTTGAAGGAACTGAATTAATCCTTTCCATATCTATTGCTTTACCTAAAGAGATCATTTTTTAGCCTAGAGGTGCTGGTGCTGCTAGAACAGCTTTGTACTGTGGTCGTAGGGATGGTTGCTGAAACTCCTGATAGGATTTTTCAGCTTCCGCTTTTGTAGAGAAACTCTTATGAATAATACTGCTTTTGCCAGTTATATAAATGACTGCTTTGTGCCATTGATCGTAGATGCCTGCAAAGGGGCCATTGTATATAACATAATGCTTAAAATCTTGGTTATCAATAGCTTTTTGTGATATTGGAGGTTTCACAGAAGAGGAAACTGATGCTTTAAAAGTATTGGGAGAAGTTGGAGATAAAACTCGCAGTATTTCTTTGACTATTGGTAATTTGGTGGTAACTTCTGTTGATTTGGAGGGAATGATAGGTTGATCCTTTAGCATTGTCAGAGTAGTTTTGAGTCTGACAAGTTCTTTGGTAATATTGTCGGTTTTGACTTGGAGATTTATACTTTGAACTTGTATTTCGAACAATTCTGCTTCTTTGATTGCTATTGTACTTTCCAATTGTGCTAGAAGTCCTTCCATTCTCTTGTTAATATATCTGCAAGAAAATTGTTAGTTGTTTTAATATAATGAATATCAAATTGATACTGACCTAATTCAAATTGCCATTTGATGAGTCGTCCTTGATTATAATTAGTGCTTATATAGTACTTAGTGAATCCACACAAATACTGATAATCAGTTTGTATTGTGAATTTCACTGGTAATAAATCAATGCGTTATTTTCTCAATGTCTTGAGACAAGCTAGTGCTTCTTTTTCATGAATGAGGTAATTCAATTCCGAAGAATTAAATGTCTCATTTATATACTTGCAGAGATAATACTTTTTGTGCTTAGGCGATTTTGCCAAAAGGCATCTTGCCCATGTATCAATGCTTACGTCCAGTTGGACTAGTAATTGATAATTGATCTGATAATTATAGAGTTTAAGAAGTTACTTACAGAGATTTTTTAATCGTAGCACTGCTTCTGTATCTTCATTGGTCCACTGCCATTGATATTTAGTACTGCATTTTTTCTGTAATATTCATCTTTATTTTGCTAAATCTTTCAAAAATCCTTGGTCAGAAATATAATTCAATAATCCTAGAAATTGCTGAATTTGTTTTCAATTAGAAAATTGATTTGGAAAATCTTGTAATTTTTGTAAAATATTAGGTTGTAGTTGTAAATATCCATGATGGTTAAATTGTATTCCTAAATAGTCAATAGTTTGCTGAGCAATTTTTGCCTTCTTTTTACTTAAGATTAATCCTTTATCCTTATAATGTTGTAAAACCAATCAAACTTTCTTTAAATGATCTAATTTATCTTGATTGGAATAAATAAAAATATCATCAATATAAACAAAAGTAAATTCTTATAATCTTGCAAGATTATTATCCATAAATCGTTGATAAATAATAGGTGCTTGTTTTAAACCAAAAGGTAATACGTTCCATTTATAATGTTTTTTAGGGGGCAAGTAAATGTCGTTAATGCTTTGGTATTGTCATGTAATCTTAATTGCCAATATCCTGATTTGGCATCTAATGTTGTAAACTAGGTATGTCCTTTTAATTTATTGATAATATAATCTTTTGGGGTAATTTATAAGCATCTCCTATTGTTGCTTCATTTAATTTTTGATAATTAATAACCATTCTTCTTTTTCCTCTTTTCTTTTCAGCTGAATTATTGACATAAAATGCAGGTGCAGAATGTTTACTAGTACTAGGAATAATTAATCCTTTTTCTAATAATTCTTTACATTCTTGTATAAATTCCTTTACATCTTGTGGAGTATATGGAATGTTATTCTTGATATTTACCTCTTACAAAGGATCTTTTAGTTTGATTTCAATTAATTCAGTATTGTGATTCTTTTTGGGATCTAAAGGATTTCACTACATACTTGTTCTAAAAGAGTGTCAACTTCTAATTGTATTGATGTATTGTTGAGTAAATAGAAATGTAACGTGTTGAGTTTATCATTAACGAGTTTAAGTTGTTGATAATATGTAGTATGATAGATAGGTATTTGTAGAATAATTGATTTTTGATTGATATCTTTTATATAAGGTGTTCTTAGGGTAATATAATGTAAGTATTGACAAAAAGGATTGTACAATTTGAGGAAATTATTTCCAATGATCAATGGTAAGCCTGATTCTTTTTTATAGATAGAGGGGATGATAAAAGTATAGTTTTCAATAATAATTGTATTATAATAACTGACATACCAGATGGAGTTAAAACTTCCATCGGCTATTTTTACTTATAGGGGTTTATTCAATTTTTTCCATTTTAATGTAAGTTGTTTTGAAGCTATACAAATAGTAGCTCCGGTATCTATATATGCGTTTACTTTAGTCTTTGTTGTCTGAACTATCACTTGAATAAAAGTTGAGTTGGAATTCGGTGTTTGATTCAGAGTTTTGAATAGTTGATTCATCTGAAGATTGTTCTGAGGCATAAATGTATAAAGTAGTATCAGTATTATAATCTGATTCAATTGGTTCTAATTGATTTTCTAAAGCTGAATACAGAATTTGTACTTTATTATTGTATTGTTTATCTTTCTTTTTAGGACATTCATTTGCATAATGACCTTCTTCTTTACATAACCAACATTTGCAATCTTTTTTCTTTTGAGGACGGTGTTTTTGTTTTGTTTTATATCTCGGATTATTTTGATTTCTTCTAAAATACTTAGGGTATTTTTTAGGTTGATAGGGTTGTGGTTTGTATTTTTTCCATCTATATTTCTTTGAATAATTTTTTCGATACATTGATCGAGGAGTAAATTTTTTACGTTTGATATTTTTATGATATTTTCTTTCGCATCCATATTGTTGTGGTACATCTGCATTTTACTCACAACATAATTTTAAATGTTGATGTTTCAAGGTTTGTTTCAGTTTTGATTCTAAACAAAAGTCAACTAATAATTTTCGTGTTACTAATAATCTAGGGCTATCAAATGATTTTCTAATTTATCGTGAAATTGTTGCTGTACTTTTACGTTAAAAGGATACGGTAATTTTTGAATAAAAACATGAATATAAATTTCTTGTTCTACTCGTGGTAGTTTATAGTAATGTTTTTGGAATTCACAAATAAAAGAATTGAGATAATATATATCACAAAGGTGTACATTATTTAAATGTCGTAATGCTTTTAATATATTTGCTTTATCAATATTGGCTTTATGAAATATAATACCTTTACCAAAGAATTCTTTATAGATTTCATCTCCAATAATTTCAAAAATATCTTCATCTTGAATTTGGCTGGTATAATGAGAAGTATTTTGTAATGCTTGAGCATTTTCTAATAAAAAATCTAGAAGACT
>JANKYF010107417.1:0-14652 GCA_029829435.1 Erythroxylum hondense | reverse complement strand
CGCTCTTCCCTTTCTAGTACAGCAGCATCTGCTCGGCCATCTCAATCTCATGATGTATCGGAGCTCCGGGCCACAGTTGACTCATTAAAGGAACTGATAGCTAATCAAAACGAGCAGCTGATTACTCAACATCAGCAGCATATGGAGGACATAGCTAAGGTGAGGGAGGACATTAGTCTGCAGATGGCAGAACAACTGCGAGCGGAGCTCCAGCAAGTTTCAAAGATGAAAGAGTCGCTGGAGCAGATGGAGCAAGCTGCTAGGATGAGAGAGGAGATGGAGCGACTGACTAAGATGAGAGCGGAGATGGAGATGGCTAAGCTTAGGCAGGAGATGGAAATGTTAAAGAGGGGGGGAAACAGTTCAGAACATCCATGATCATTACGACAATAATTACTATAACATTATCATATGTTTTTGACATAAAAAATATCAGAGATTTGTTATTTCTTATTTTTTAATAATTAAATTAATTTCTTTTAACGTTATATTAATGATTAATTTTCTCATTATTCTAACGCAACACAAATTAATAAAGTCAATATATAATATAATCATTATTATAACAACAAAAAATAAAAAAATATTTATTCACTCATTATCGACGGTCAATTTTTCGTCGGAACCGTATCCTTATTTACCGACGACTATTTCTGTCGTCGGTAAATGTCGTCGCACATTACAACGCCCCACCGACGGACTCTTTGACCGTAGCAATATTCTTCCAACGGAATTGTTATTACTATTCCGTCGGAGAAATAAATACCGACAATAACATGTCGGTCGGTAATTCCATTGTAAAATTGCGACGGAAAATGTCCGTCGCAATGTTTAGCTTCGGACTGTTCACCGACCGAATTTCTGTCCACCATATTCCGTCGGTGATTCATTGTACCGACGGATATCTGGTGTTTACCGACGGAAAGTTCCGTCGGTAAAACACTGTTTTCTTGTAGTGTAAATAGGGGAGGAGACTATATAAACTTTGTTCTATGCTGCTGTACGTTATATATATATAGTCTCAATTATAGTATAAAATAACATTAGAACAACTATAAACAAAATAATATTAAGCAAAATCAACAATACTTTTAGAATTAGTAATAACATGGCTAATGTCTTCTCATTCATCTCATAACAACATAGCATCCTTGCACAAGTCTAACAAAATATTGAAAATAAACTTAACTTTGGGCTTTAAATGACTAAAAAGTTATTTAGTTGAACAAAAAATAAGTTTCAACCCTATTTTAAATAACTATACAAAATATTTAAACTTTAGCATAATCTTCAATGTATGGTAAAAAACCTTCTCACCTACCAAAGTCTTCGAGTAGGTACAAGACTAAAAAATACAAGCATATGTGTAGGATGATTAGGAATTTTGCTTAAAGCAATATTACTTTAATTATATGTTAGTCCCTCTATCTAATCTAATGCACCATATAACTGTTCAACTCTTTATTGAATAATCATTTTGATCCCAATACTCTTACATAATTCTTTTCCCACCTTTTCTATGTTATCACCCAACAACCTAATAGTAGCAATAATTGGATTTACCTGGTTTGGTTCTCCCATATCATTAATCTATTTTTTTCCTCTTTACTAAAATATTTCCAGTCTGTCTTTCAACAATTGATGTTTGAGGTTGGGTAAAGGATTCATCCATGTCATGCAAACCCTGCTTAATTCCATATTCATCTTCACCACCTTCATTTATCCCACCTGGACCTTCTTGCTTTTCCATTTCTTCAAGAATATCTGTAGCAATTTGTGTATCATTTCTAGTTATTGTTAGAGTAGTGCTCTAAAAGCAATCACTTTTAACACTTTTGTGCAAACTTCATTTTGATTAATAAAGCGAAAGGCAATTTTTTTTAATTAATTTGATGTTCATTTATACATGAATTGATGTCGATCTTAAATCGAATTAATAAAGTCCATGACAAAAAATATAGCATGAAGGAAATCATGAAGAGATCATTATAATGAAATTCCTGTCATATGCAATTATATTAGTATCTAAATAATCCCTAGTCATAGGATTAATAAGACAGGATATTATTAATCTAGATAGACTAGCACATGTTATACACCTTGATTTGATCAAGTAATGGATCTTACAAACTGTAAGCATGAGATATTTAGAGTTAACATGTGGATGCTTACTAAGAGTAGTAAGTACATTGGATGACCGGCTATGAGATTATCATATGGATGATCTATCAATTGTCAATGATTAACTCATTATAGCAATGGCGCAAACATCCTTAAACTTGAGGTACTCAAGGATATCTTGGATACTGATCTTGCGCTTTAACATCATTTCTTGTTGCCTCAAGATGAAGTTGTTCATAGGGTGGGGATTGAGTACAACTATTGGTATTCGAAGGTAATTAGGTAGCTAATAAAGAATTCACCATTCTTGATAAAAGGAGATGATACTCATGACTTTTTGTCAAGGTCATTACTCAGGAGTCTCCAACCAGAACACTTATATGTCATGACGAGAGTCTTTAATGATACATAGAGTAATGAAATTCCTAGGATGAGAACTAACATCACTTGGATTAGATGTGACGTAGTCCGTCTAGTGGGAGTTGACACATAGTCCATACTCCGAACTAAGTGGGGTATAGTATGGTGAAAGGATGAATTACACAGTAATTGTCTATGGAAAGGTTCGTAAGTCAAATAATTAACTATCAAAGAGTTCATGTGTTAATCCACTTAAATTCTGGTAAATTGTCATCATGAAATCCTTCATGATTTGCTTAAATTAAGAGTTAATTCAAGTAGCATGAAACTATCCATGATTTTCTCAGATTAAGAGTTAATTCAAGTACCCAAAATAATTAAGAACCTAAAGGTCATACGCATAAAAGATCAGGTTAAAAAAAGTGTGTATGGATATTTTTAAATAGGCCACGATCGTGATCGAAGGCTTGACATATGTACATAAGTGAGTTCTTTTCTTATGTACACAAGAGCTAACTAGTCACAAACATACTCAAGTGAGAGAATAAGGTGTCTATAAGAATTCTATAGTTAGAAAGAAGTGTATTGAGTCTTGTTCATGCAATTCATGCAACTGTTACATGAATCAAAGTACATGCAACATAGTGTTAATCTTTCTCTCCATTAAAGCATCTAATTGAACTCATCTAGTTTGGTGCTCTAACCATCCTTACACATAATTTCTTCTTCATCTTTGTGTGTTCTTAAGTGATCAAAGGAAGGGATTGGTGTTTGCAACAACTCAAACAAGGAGAAGAGTCAAGAAAGGAGGAGAATCAAGAGGTAAATGTACTGTTATATCATGCTTATATAATATGTTTACGCATGCATTTGAGATTTTGGCTACTTAGGATGTCATAGGGGTCAGAATTTAGATTTTGACACTTCCGCTGCTTAGTCGTGCATATGATGCATGAATCCATATCTCCCCCAACAGTGACATCAGAGCAGGGTCGTGCATGTATTAGATGAAGTATTGAACATGTGCAAAGTATTTACTGGGTTCTAACTGACATGCACGTTGATTTGGAAAAATTCGTATAAATTTTATTTTATTTCATAAAAATGTTTATAAGGTGATATATTATGTTTTTGTCAAAGGAAATTGCAAGTGAATGTCATTTGCTATTTTATTTTGAATTAATATCCAATTTGTTCATATGTTGGTTTATGGGAATTTTTAGAAAATTAAATTCTTGTGCTAATTTTGAAAATTTTGTAATGATTCTAGAAAATTATTTTTTTATGATTTTTTTCATAGAAATGTTTATAAGGTCTTATGTTATGTTTTTGTCAAAGTAAGATGCAATTGAATGTTCTTTGCTATTTTATTACGAATTTTGTTTCAACCTGATGCATATATGAAGTTATGGGAAATTCTAGAAATCTGATGAACATGCATGCTTTTAAATTCCATATTACTTTTTTATAAAAGTTGTTTTATGAAGTTTCTGCATGTACATGCAAGATAAGATGTTTCCACGTGTATGAGATGCATTAAACTTGTTGTTAAAGTGATTATCTTATGCATGCATGATGTAGAGTATGACTAGTTTTAGAAGTAATATGACAAGTGTCATAGACATGTGATGTGTTAGCTAATTCCACTAACTTAATAAAATATTCCTAGGAATTAGTCTTTAGAAATTTTTTATTAGACACATTTAGATTGTGTATAAGACTTTGGATTTTTTTCCATAATTAATTAAATTTTATTCAATTAATAAATGAAGTCAAAGTCAACATTGGCCAACTTTTTGAAAGATGATGGAGTTGACTTGTTTAATGACTTAGGATGTATGTGCTTCGATTATAAGGCCTTAATAAAGTTTTTATGAGATAAGAAATGTATTTCTAGTAGCATGCTAATTGCATGTGCTTGAAATTAGGGTTCTGGAAATTTTTTGGACATTGAATCAGTCTTTTTAGTTTCTAGTAGGTTAAGTTATTTATCTTGATGATTTTGGCTGTCAAGATATTTTTGGCTTGTGCCAAAATTGTCTATATAAATTTGAGATGAACTAGGGATATTATAGATAACTAATTAACGTTCAAGAATTTTAAAATTAACTAATTCATAATTCGAATTAGTTGAGACTGATACTAGTACCTGATTCGGTTCAAGAGAAGAATCGAATCCCAAACTTTAGATGCATAGTCAAGTCATAACCTAAATTGAACCTCCTTTGTGTGATACATGCATTAGATGCATTTTAAGGGTTATTATGGAAATAAGCTCAATTTAATTGAGTTGTACATAATCTGAATATATATATGTGATATACATACAATATCAACCAAATATTGATGAGACCAAAGAACAAATCCCTCAATTGAAATATTAGGACTTATGTATTCCATTGATATGGTAAGAACTCTAGTTCATTCACAGTTAGGTTATTGGGTAAACCCAAGGCTACTCTATACGAATATGTTCAAACTATGAAAATTAGATTTCCAGATTAATGGGTTGGTCCTAATTGGAAGCCTTGATTTGTTAGGCAAACCTAAGGTTAACATGGATAGAGGCGAAGTTAAGTTGTATACAATGGATGTATATGAATCAAGAGGTGATAACCTAATGAGTGTGCTATATCAACAATTAATAGCACAAGTCGATAGTTGCATAATTGAATGCAATTGGCATGAATGATACCTATCGATTAACCAAGGTGTCTTGTTGGGCTAACCTAAGGTCATTCTTAGTAATATTGGATATCGACCTATTAGGAAAATTATAAGTATTCTCGAATTCGTAGTGAGGGCTATGGATTTGAATAAAAATAGTGGGACCCATAATGCATTTGATTAAAGTCCTTATCGATATGCATTAGTGTACATTCTAACATTGTCTCTCATTCTTCTAGGTTATTGACTTGCCATAATGTCTTTGTCTAGTGTGAACCTACGTTCGCTATTAGACTCCAACAAACTCACAAGACCTAACCTTTTAGATTGGCCGCGAAATTTGAGAATTGTTCTTAAATATGAGAAACTAAGATATTTCCTAGATGAACCACTTACCGATCCCCCTGATGCTGATGCATCTGATGAGCATGAAAAAGCATACAAGAAGCTACTGGATGATAGCGAGCTAGCTAGCTGTATAATGTTGGCCTTTATGTCACCAGAACTGCAAAAGTAGAATGAGGCTATGGATGCTCATACTATAGTCTACCATATAAGGGAACTGTTTGATGAGCAAGCTTGGTCTGAAAGGTTCGAGACCTCGAGGTTGCTTTTCTTCTCTAAAATGGCTGAGGGATCATTTCCAGTGCAGTACGCGCTGAAGATGTATGGATACATTGAGAGGTTAGCCAATTTGGTTTTCGTAATGGATCATGAATTAAGTATAGACTTAATTTTGATTAGTTTGACCAATAGTTATTCATAGTTTGTCCTTAACTATCAGATGACCCAAATATCCACCTCGACACCTGGGCTAATTAATATGCTCAAAACAGCTAACAAACTGTCAAGAGATATAGTAAGGCTGTAATGTTGGTGGATAGTGCGACTGTGATGCTAGTAGACTCTCCTTCTAATTCTCATATGAGGAACCAAAACAAGAAGAAAAAATCTAAGAAGCGAATGGGAGGTATAGCCAAGAAGAAGGCAAACGAGGTTGCATCAAAGGGGATTTACTTTTATTGTAACAAGGAAGGACATTGGAAGAGGAACTGCAAAGCTTATCTGGAGTCACTGAAGTAGAAGAAGGCATTAGATGCTCCACCTTCTACTTTAGGTATGTTATCTGTCATTGAGGTTAATACTATTTCTGATCATAACATTTGGGTATTAGATACCGGATGTGGCTCACACATATGTGTTGATATGCAGGGTCTCAGGGATAGTAGCCAAATCAAGAAGGTAGTGATGGACCTACGAATGGGAAATGGAGAAAAAGTTGTTGCATTAGCCATAGGAACCTATGTTTTGTACCTTCCTAGTGGGCCAGAGTTAATTTTGGATGATTGCTTTTATGTACCCGTTGTGACAAAGAACATTGTATCTGTTTCAAGTCTTAATAAATCGGGATTTCATTTAACTTCTTCTAGCAATGGTTGTTCGATTAAGATGAATGAAATGTTGTATGGTACTGCTACATTGTGCAATGGTACTTATATATTAGATATGTGCAATCCAATGTTAAATATAAATGAAAAAAAAAAAAAACGAGATAACTTAAAATCATCTTTCTTATGGCATTATCGACTTGGCCATATAAGTGAGAGACGCATGGCTAAGCTACACAAGAGTGGTAGCTTAGGGTCATTTGATTATGAATTATATAACATATGTGAATCTTTCTTGTTAGATAAGATGACTAAATTACCTTATAAAGGAAAGGGTGAACAAGCAAACTGGTTATTATACCTAATACATTCTGATTTCTATAGTTCGATGTCCATTCATGCCAAAGGTAGTTTTATGTACTTCATTACCTTTATCGATGATTATTCGACATATGGGTATATATATCTAATGAGATACAAGTTTGAAGCATTTGAAATGTTCAAACAATTTAGACATGAAATAAAGAAACAACTCGGTAGAAGTATCAAGACACTTTAATCAAAATGAGGCAGTGAATACTTAAAAGAGGAATTTCTGGTGAATAATTGAATGAGGAATGCCTAACTTATCTCTAGGACAATGGGATTGTATCTTAATGGAATCTAACTTACACACCACAACATAATGGTGTGGCTGAAAGAAGAAACCAAACCTTGTTGGACATGGTAAGGTCAATAATAGGCATAGCAGATCCACCGAAATCCTTTTGGGTTATGCACTTAAGACTGTTGTTTATATGATAAACAGAGTCCCTTCAAAAGTAGTTGAAGTTACTTTTCAAAAGTAGTTGAAGTTACTTTATATGAGACATGGACTAACAAAAAGACCTATCTTTCTCATATGAAAGTCTGGGGTTGTTCAGTTTAGGTGAAGCATATTCAATTAGACAAGCTTAAAGAGAAATTTGATAAGTGTTTGTTTGTTGCATATCCTAAAGAAATAATTGGATATCAGTTCTATAATGCTTTAAAGCAAATGGTGTTTGTATCAAAGCATGTTATCTTTTTAGAGAAAAAGTTTCTTCTAAGAGAAGATAGTGGGATCAAAGTTCAACTTGATGAAGTTCATGACGCTCAAACAGATGCAGATCAACTACCTAAACTCAAAATTATTGCTCACAGACATGAGACAATAGTTGAACTTTCTGACACACAAAATGTTTGTAGGTCAAGTGGGATACACAATCTTCCAGAGAGATACAGATTTCTTGTAAGTGACTAAAATAACATATTGCTCACAGAGGATGATGAGCCTACAACCTATGAAGAGGCTCTGAAGAGTTCAGAATCAGAAAAATGACTTCAAGCCATGAAATCCAAAATGGATTCCATGTTTTAAAACCATGTATGGACTTTGGTTGACCCACCTGAAGGGCTAAAACCCATGGGGTATAAGTGGATTTTCAAGAAGAAAATCAACATGGATGAAAATGTGATTACCTATAAAGTGAAGCTAGTCGTTAAAGGATATTGTTAAAGACAAGGAGTTGAGTATGACGAGAAATTAGCACCGTAGCCATGCTTAAGTCTATTAGAATACTTTTAGCCATTACTGCTCATTATGATTATGCGATATGAAAAATGGATGTGAAGACATCTTTCTTAAATGAAAACCTAGTTGAGGATGTGTATATGATGCAACCTGAGGGCTTTATATCC
Organism: Erythroxylum hondense; assembly: GCA_029829435.1. Taxonomy (NCBI): domain Eukaryota; kingdom Viridiplantae; phylum Streptophyta; class Magnoliopsida; order Malpighiales; family Erythroxylaceae; genus Erythroxylum; species Erythroxylum hondense. Next base: position 6,397 of record JANKYF010107417.1, on the reverse strand, counting down.
AAAGATGGAAAAGAGGTATGCAAGCTTTAAAAATCCATTTATAGATTAAAACAAACATCTAGAAGTTGGAACATCCGATTTGATGAGACAATCAAAGAGTTTAGTTTCTCACAAAATGTAGATGAACCTTGTGTGTATAAGAAGGTTAGTGGGAGTGTTATTATATTCCTTATATTGTATGTGGATGACATATTACTAATAGAAGTGATGTCTCAAGTTTGTAATCAGTCAAAATTTGGCTATCCCATAATTTTTCCATGAAAGATCTTAGAGAAGCAACTTATATATTATGAATAAAGATCTATAAAGATAGATCAAGTAAGTTGCTAGGTCATTCAAAGTCTACATACATAGATAAAGTGCTAAAGAGGTTTAGTATGAAACAATCCAAGAGAGGGTTTCTTCCCATGACATATGGGATAAAACTCTCAAAATCTAAGTGTTCCAAGATGCAAGATGAGAGGACTCACATGAGTATGATCCTATATGCTTCAGTAATAGGATCAATCATGTATGCTATGTTACATATAAGACTTGATATATCATATGCTCTATGTGTTACGAGTAGATTTCTATCAGATCTTGGGGAGTATCATTAGATGACTGTCAAGAATCCTAAAGTACTTGAGAAGGACTAAGGATGTATTCTTGATATATGGAAATGGAGATCTCGTTGTGAGCGGACGTATAGATGCTAGTTTTCAATCTAAATAGGATGACTCCAAATTCTAGTCAGGTTATGTTTTCATATTGAATGGCGGAGCAATCAGTTGAAAGAATTCCAAAAAAGAGACTACTGCAAATTCAACGATCAAGTCAGAGTACATTGCAGCTACAGAAGCGACAAAAGAAGCTGATTGGATTAAGAAGTTTGTTATGGAACTTGAAGTGGTTTCAAGCATTGTAGACCTGATACTATTATACTGTGACAATAATGGGTCCACTGCTCAAGCCAAGGAACCAAGGTCTCATTAGAGGTTTAAGCATATACTTAGGAGATATCACCTGATCAGGGAGATTATTAATAGAGATGATATGAAGATAGAGAGAGCACTTAAAAACATCGTTGATCCTTTGACTAAGTCACTTACTCAAATGAAAGTTGATTTTAGTATACTTGCCTATGGTATTATATACAAAAGGCAATTTGCTTTAGAGCAAATGGGAGATTGTTAGAGTAGTGCTCTAAAAGCAATCACCTTTAGCACTTTTGTACGAACTTTATTTTGATTAATAAAGTGAAAGACAATTTTTCATTAATTTGATGTTTGTTTATATATGCATTGATGTTGATCTTAAATCGAATTAATGAAATCCATGATACTAAACAAAACATGAAGGAAATCATGATGAGATCATGATAATGAGATTCCTATCATGTGCAATTATGTTAGTATCTAAAGAATCCCTAGTCATAGGATTAATAAGACATGACGTTCTTAATTCAGATAGGCTAGCACATGTTATACTTTTTGACTTGATCAAGTAGTGAATCTCACAAATGTAAGCATGAGATATTTAGAGTTAAGATATGGATGTTTACTAAGAGTAGTAAGTACATCAGATGACCCACTATGAGATTATCATATGGATAATCTATCAAATGTCAATGATTAATCTCATCATAGCAATGGTGTAAATATCCTTAGACTTGAGGTACTCAAGGATATCTTGGATATTGATCCTGTGCTTTGACATCATTTCTTGTTGCTTCAAGATGAGGTAGTTCATAGGGTAGTGATTGGATACAGCTATTAACATTCGGTAATTTGGTAGCCAATAAAGGATTCACCACTCCTGATAGAAGGAGATGATACTTACAGCCTCTTGTCAGGGTCATTACTTAGGATTCTTCAGTCAGATCAGTTATGTGTCATGAAGAGAGTTTTCAGTGACACATAGAATAATGAGATTCCTAACACAAGAACTAACATCATTTAGACTAGATATGACATAGTCAGTCTAGTGAGAGTTAACACCTAGCACACACTTTGAAGCAAATGAGATATAGTATGGTGAAAAGATGAATTAAATGGTAATTGTCTATGGAAAGCTTCGTGTGTTAATCCACTTATATTTTGGTAACTTGGAGTCATGAAACCCTTTAAGATTTTTTTTGAATTAAGTGTTAATGCAAGTGGTATGAAACTATCTATGATTTGCTCGGATTAAGAGTTTATTCAAGTGTTCAAAATAACTTGGAACTTAAGGGCCACAGGAATAAAAGATCAGATGAAAAACAAAGTGTATATGACTATTTTTTAAGTAGGCCACGATTGTGACTGAAGACGAGGCTTATGTAACTTAGATAACATCTCCTTACAAGTTTCCACTACACCTACATAATTTGCTTTAGTTTTAGATAAAGCCACATACTTTTATAGCTTACATTACTATAAAACAACTCCCCCTACAAACTTGAACAAAAAACATGAAATAGATTTTCTTCCATCAAGATCTACAGCTATATCAGCATCCCTATAACCTTCTGGAGTTAGTTCACTGTCACTAAAACACAAACTTTACTTTAAAGTATCTCTCAAGTGTCTCAAAATCTATTTCACCACTTCTAAGAGAACCTTCCTAAGATTTAACAATAATCTACTCATTAACCTAACAGCCTGTGCAATATCTGGCCTTATACACGTGATTTCATATATCAAAGATGCTACTATAGATGAGTATGGAGTAGAAGATATATCATCTTTCTCTACTTTTATTAGTGCCATACATGTTTACTTAACATGAAGTGGGAAGTCGGTGGCATGCTACCCGGCTCAACATGCTTCATATTAAACCTTCTAACACTTGTTCAATATACCTTTCTTTTGATAACCATAAATTTCTACTCTTCTTGTACCAAGTTATCTCCATGCCTAAAATCTTCCTTGCTAGTCCTAAATCTTTCATATAAAAAAATTTAGTCAAATCGTTCTTTAATTTTTAGAATTTTCCAATATTTTGACCCACAATCAATATATCATCAACATATAAAAAAAAGAATGTTGGAGTTCTCACCTGCGAGCTTATTGAAATACAAGCAAGCATTAACATAAGTTAGCTTATAACCATGATTTGTCATAAAAGCAATGAGCTTTAAATACCACTGCCTTGGAGTTTTATATAGGCTTTTCTTCAACTTGTAGACCAAATTCTCCTTGCCTTTAGCTTAAAAACCTTCTGACTGCTCCATGTATATCTCCTCTTTTAAATCTCCATACAAAAAAGTTGTTTTAACATCTAACTACTCAAGTTCAAGATCCAAACAGGTAGTCAAACCTAATACCGTTTGTAGTAATGTCATCTTAACCATTGGTAAGAAGATTTCATCAAAATCAATGCCCTTTTTTTGATTGAACCCTTTTACCACCAGCCTTGCCTTATGCTTCACCATCTTATCACTATTTTTCTTTATCTTGAACACCCATTTGTTCATCATGTCCTTTTTTTCTTTTAAAACTTTCATAAGCTCATATGCATCATTTTTCTTTAGAGAGTTCATCTTTTCATTCATTGTTGTGAGCTAGCAATCTTTGTCTTCACAAGATGCAACCTCTTGCACATTTTCAGGCTCCACCTTAGTAGTAACCAACATGTTTTGAACTTGGATAACCAATGAAGTCCTTTTCTCCCTCATCGACCTTTAAAGCTATATTTCATTAACCATTGGATCCATTTGCTCCCCTTCTCCTTATCCTCAACAACTTCATCTACAATACTGTCGGAATGTGGTTCATGTAGCTCATCAATATTAGGTTATACTTGAGTACCCTCAATGTGTGATTGGTCACAAACTTCTTCTCCTTCATTAGTAGATTACTCAATAGTGGGAGAAATGGAGAAGAGTTAACTACATCATAAGATAAGTAACTTTAAGTAACCTTATCTTTACTTAGAAGATTTTCACTTGTCTTGTGCTCCTAATAACACATCCTTGTACATTATCACATTTTGCTTCTCTAGATTATATAGTCTGAAGTCAAACTGATCACAAACCAACAAAGATGTAAGGTATTGCCTTTGAGTTAAGCTTGTATCTTTGATTCTTCAGTACATGTTTAAATACCTAGATGTAAAATACTCTTAGATAGTCATTCTTGACCTGTCCATGCTCTCTCAAGAATCTTAAAATCCAATGGAACTAAGGGAGCTCGATTAATCCAGTAGACAACAGTTCGTGTTTCTTTACCCTAAAATGCCTTTAGCAGTTTGGACATTTTAAGCAAGCAACAAGCCTTCTACACAATTATTTTGCTTTATTTTGCTCATCCTCTCAACAATACCATTATATTGTGGAGTCCCTGAGTCAATCTTCTCATGTCTAATGTCATGCGATATATATTAATCTTTAAGTACCTTAGAAGTATACTCACCTTTATTATCCATTCATAGGCACTTCAACTTCCTCTTAGCTTCCTTTTCCACCATGATATGACACTTATGGAAAGTTTCAAATACTTGACTCTTTGTTTTTAACATTTGCACCCAAGTCTTCCTTGAATTGTCATCAATGAATGTAGCAAAGTATTTGTTATCTCCTAGTGACCCCTCTTCAATTAGGCCACAAACATCTGAATGCACCATATGATTTCTATTATTGGTACTTAGCCTTTCTTTCATTGCTAACCACATGATGAATAAGATTTTAAGGATGGTCTTTTTAAACCATACCAATTTGTGTCAACAGAATTTAGAGGCTTTGCTTTTTACGATTTGTTTGCAAGAGGTATTTGAGTCAATATCCAAGGGGTGTTCTGTCTATATGGTAGAATCTTTGTTATTGTAGTTTAGATTGAAGGTGGGAGCAACTCTTCAGTTCATGGATTGATGTTAAATCTATTTTCTTTAAAACCCCCCTAACTGAAGGCTCCATAATAAAAAATTTATTATTGACAATGAAAAAAATTAAAAATGATTTACATAATAAAAATTTATAATTTAATGTCTTAATGTTTTGAATTAAAGTTAAATTCTTCTTTTATTTTATAATATTTTAAAAACAAATTTGAATATTTATTATTTCATAATTAAAGTATAATGTCAATAACATTTTTAAATAGTCAATATTAAACATTTTAATAACATTTAGTTAATTAATAATAAAATCATATGTAATAAAAATAAAAAAATAGAAGAGCAATTTCACATTTTCTGATTTTATAAAATATAAAAACTGAAAAAATCAAAAACAATTTTTTAATTTGAAAATAAAAATAAAAACCAAAAAAACAAAAGGGCTCTTTGAAAAATTTTAAATCTAAGCTTTTTTTTTCGAAAAATAAATCTAAGCATATGTGTGTTCCTCAGTATATAAAAGTTGGCAACCGCTGATATTTTCTCTGCCTGCTAATCTTTTCCCAGCAATTCTGTAACTTCTCAATCCTCTACTTAGAAATGGGCAATTAAATCCACGAGACGGCCACCATTCAATTGAATATAAACAAACATTTAATAGACTATAAAACAACAACTCAATTTCAACTCTTACAACAACCGCCGAATGCTTAGTGCAGCCTAATCTTACTTGAAACAACCCTTCATCGCTTAGTGTAGTCTAATCAGTACTTGTAACAACCATTCACTGCCTAGTGCGGCCTAATCCTACTTACAACGACCTCCTCCCATGCTTACCTGCAACAACCACTCGATGTTCAGTATAGAATAATCACCCTATAACACACTAGGGAAATAAAAAGAAGGGTATAAAATAGCGGCAGATCAGTCTATTAAATGCAAATGCTCATTGTTTCACTCACCAAAAAAGTTACCTTGTTACATTTCTGTTTCATTGCACAAAGCGTCACTAATTTCTTGTTGTTAAAAACTATAGGCTAGCTACATCTTTAAAAATTGTAAACAAAAAGTATTAGCTATTCATAGCTAAAATATTACAAACAAGTAGCCAAAAATAAAATGTTGGCAGAGAAAAATTTGGCATCAAATAATTGATAATAAATTTGGCACTAAATAATTGATAGCGAAAATAGTACGTAACTAATATTTTTTTTTCTAAGTTTTTATAACATAGCCAGATTTTTTTTAAAAAAAATAACATAGCTAGATGTTATTTACTACATTTTTTATAACTTAGTCAAATGTTATTTCTTACGTTTTATATACAACAACTCAGTAAAACTTTTACTAATACACGGGGTTCGTTGAAGTCCATTAGCACCTCAACCTAATCCTTATCCTTAATTAGTAGAGAAGTTATTTTCTAATGACCCTCATAAAAAATAAAAAAATAAAAAGTACAACGTAGCCAAATGTTATTTGCTAAGTTTTTTATAATGTCGCAATATGTTATTTGTTACATTTTTAATTCATAATATTAAATAATATGTTTTGTATATAATGTATTAATATGTTTTTTTATTGTGAATTATTTCCTTATTAT